>PVJI01004448.1:0-108339 GCA_004026765.1 Micronycteris hirsuta | reverse complement strand
GAATGGATGCATGAATGAATGAACCTCAAGGGGAAGCCACAGGTGTCATCCCTGAGAGTCCTCCAGGGTCCCCCGCAGAGGAAGGGTCTGACACCCCCTGAGCAGGCGCCTCTCCAGCACCAACCTGGCCTTGACATTCACTCTGTGAGCCCAGAACTCTAAAGAGAGGACGTGATTCATTCCAGAGGAAGGAAACCAGCCCTCAGATCCGGGACCAAATTTAACTCCTCTCCTCCACGCACCTCCCCCCAAACACACACACACACACACACACACACACACACACACACACACACACACACACACAGCGCATCTCTCCACCTCGCTGGGTGAGGAGGTAAGGAGTATCCAGCCCAGCAGCCAGGGTGGGGGAGGCCATCGGCAGCTCCCGGCTCAGCTTACTCCTGAAGGGGCACTCACAGCTCCCTCAAAATGCAGAAAATCCTCCACAGAATGGCAGTATTTCAGAAAAATTCATCCTTCTCCCCTTCCCTCTCATTCCTTACCCTTCTCTCGCAGCACGGAGACAAAGAAGGAACTAAATAAACGAGAGACGGAGCAGGAAGTAAGGACCTTGCACTACCCTGGGAATTTCCGACCCAGCAAATAAGCCGGTCTCTTTGGAGGATAATAGCGTCCTCGATACCTGGGAGACGGTGCCTAATTTATGTCTTCATTCCCAGTGGGGGGAAAATTGATATGCTCAAGCTTTGCCATGTGTCGTCTGAATGAACAGGTGTTTTTATTTCCCAAGATGAAAGTTCTTTTCTGGGTGCACATACCTCCCCAAAGTCCCAGAAGCAGCAGCTCAGCTCAAAGGTTCTAACAGGCGTGATTCTCCTGCTGTTGCCCCTGAGTCTCAGGCTGAGATTGCCATCCCAACCCTCCAAGTGCTCCTGGGTGATGGGTCAGTGTCTACTGCTCTTCGCTTGCCCCTTCTCCTCTGCAGCTCTGTTCCTGACGGGCAGGACCCCAAAAGCTCCCATGTAAGACAGTGAAGACCACACTCACGAAGTTGCTGCAGCTGCCTCGTGCCTGTCCCGTAGCTGATCTTCCTTTGGCTGGCGAGCCCCACAGCACAGGCAGAGGTAAAGTCAATACTCCCTGTTCAGCTACCTTTGAAGATGGACCTTAAAGATCCACGGACCTTCCCCTCCAGGGGCATCAAGGGCTCACACAACAAAAGCCAGTGGCGAGGACCCTGAGTGCCCTTTGTCTTAGCTCTGTGGCCCTGAGGAAGCTGCTTAACCTCTCTGGGCGCCCAGGTCCTGAGGGGATACTGGCACTGCGCTCCCTACCTGCCAGAGCTCTGAAGACGGAAACCCTCCAGGGAAGTAAACATGCTCAGGGTTGAGCCTGAAAGCACGTGCCCGTCACTGCCATGCCCCTTCCCTGTCTATACTAGAATGACCTTTTGCCAAAAGGGACTCTGATCACATCATGCCCCTGCTTAAAGCCCCCAGAGGCACTCTGCTGCACTCCCAGCCTTCACGCATGCTGTTCCCTCTGCCTGAAACAACCCCGTGTCCCTTCCCATCCCCCCACATGCTCTTTAGGTCTCAGCTTTAATGGCCCTCCCTCAGTGTAGTGGGTTGAATAACGTCCCCCTGAAAGTCATGTCCACCTGGACTCTTGGAATGTGACCTTTATGGTCTTTGCAGATGTAATTAATTAGGTCTCAGTGAGGTCACACTGGATTAATAAGGGCGGGCCCTAATCCAATGACTAAGATCCTTATAAGGAAAGGAGAAAATGCAGATATGCAGATTCAAGCCAACGAGCACCAGGGATTGCCAGAAGCTGCCAGAAGCTGGAAGAAAGAAAGGACAGGTTCTCCCCTACAGCCTTCAAGGGGGTGGGGCCCTGCTGAGGCCTTGATTTTGGACTTGGAGCCTCTAGAGAGAACACATTTCCACTGTTCTAAGCTATGCCGGTTCTGTGTTAGAGTCCATCCGAAAAGCCCAGCACCAGCCGAAGTCCATCCTCCAGACCTTCTCCGAAGCCTCCTGCCCCCCTGGGCCACTGCAGTGTCCGCATCCCCTCCAGGCACCAACTCCCAGAGAGAAGGGGTCCCTGCCCTGGGCTCCCCACAGCAAGCGGCCCACAACAGGTGCCAACAGGATCTTCCAAACAAATCAAATTGACAGACGCATCAAGGGAAGCTCAGAGAGGCTGAGAGACTCACTGAAGGCCACGCACCAGAAGAGGCAGGCAGCAGCCTGCAGACCATTGGCTTCCACATGAGCGACCTGGAGGCCACATGCCGACGCCCACCCACAGGCTTTGGTCCCTGCAGGCGAGCCTCCTTCTCCTCCCAACTCCCCGCTGCCAGACCCGTGCCCTCTGGGTTCTGTACCAGACCAAAAGCCTGATCTTGGCAGAGACCTGTCTCAGCACAATGAACCCGGGGATAAAGCCTCTTTGCTCCTCTGAGGCTCTGGGGCCGCTGTGGGGCAAGAGATGCCCTGGACTCGGTTATCCCGGCACCAGCAGGGCTGTCGCGGCCACGTTGCCCAGTGGGGCCCACTCCCTCTCTCGCCTCACCCCTGCTCCTCCCTCACACACCCTCACTGCTGACCCGGCATTTACGAAGCATTTATGGAGGCACAGAGTCCAGGCACTAGATGTTACACAGCCCGGACTCGTGGGAGACAGGGAGTCCCAGGCAGGAGAAAGTTGCCGCCTGGCGCGAGCCTGCCCTTCACACCTCTGCAAGGTTTGCTGATCACCACTTTCAACGAAGTGGGAGCAAAGCCCGCAGGGCCGCGGGCATTGACTTGGCAGGAACCTGACGACACTGTTTGATCTCCTTGCTTTGTATTTTTAAAGTAAATTTCTACTATGGCCAGGGGTACTGGTGTTTCCCATTTACAATAATGATACATAGACTTGTATTAAAATGTTATAACATAGGAGATACATAGATCTGGCAAAACTCATAAAGATGATGTGTGGATGACAGAGCTTGGGGACTCTGCCTTCATTCATTCACTCATTCATTCATTCATTTGCTCACCCGCTCACCCACTCACTCCAGCTAAGAGGCAGACACACACCCTTGGTAGTTCTGTAGTAACTTCCTCAGCTTCAGCCAGAATTGAGTAATGTGTTCTGTGGCTGGTCTACTTGGCCCAGGCACCCCTCAGAATTACCTGGGGAGATTTCTTTTAATACTGATGCTCGGGACCTCACGCCAGGCCCAATGACTCTGAGCCCCCAGACGGTGGTCCTGGCACCTGTATTTTCTTAAAGCTCCCGGGGAGTTTCGTCTGAGCAGCCAGTCCCAGGCACTCCTCAGCGAGTGGGGAGCTGGGTCCGAGGTGTCCAGAGAACATCCTGGAAAAATGAGATCCAGGCCTTAAGTGTTTTCCAAAAAAGACACATGCCAGAGCATGCCCTGGGCCAGGGAGAAGCAGGCCAGCCCTCTGTCCGGCCCTGGGGCATGTCCCGAGAAAATTCAGTCAGGTGAGGGAGGCTGAAATAGTTCCGGAAAATACAGCGTGATGCAACAGATGTTCTAACAGGAACCGAGGCACAACAAATACAGGTCCTAAGACTCTCCCATAAAAATGAGCTTTGGCCAGGTAGCTCAGTTGGTTAGAGCATCATCCTGATATGCTAAGGTTGTGGGTTCAATCCCTGGTCACAGCACATACAAGAAGCAGCCCGTGAATGCATCAATATGTGGAACCAACAAATCAGTCTTTCTCAAATCAGTAAATAAAATTTTTTAAAAATCTCCCGTAAAAATTACACTCCAGCCACACCTAGTAGGGTGGCTGGTGTCAAAAACACAGAAAATAACAAGTGTCGGCGGCCAGGTGGAGAAACTGGAGCCCTTGCGCACTGCTGGTGGGGACGTGAAGTGGTGCGGCCGCCGTGGGAAAGTCTGGTGGTTCCCAAAATAATTAAAAATAGGATGATCTCATCCAGCCACTCTGGGGTCTATAAAAGAAGTGAAATCAGAGCTATCTGCGTGCCCCTGTTCACAGCAGCAGCATCCACAACAGCTACAGTGGGAAGGCAACCCACATCCATCCACAGACAAATGAATAAACAAAATGTGCTATCTCCACACAAAGGAATATTACTCAGCCTTAAAGAGCAAGAAAATTCTGGCACATGCCACAACATAGGTAATATTATGCTAAGTGAAATAAACCATGCCCTGGCTGGTGTGGCTCAGTGGATTGAGCACCAGCCTGGGAACCGGAAGGTCGCCAGTTCAATTCCCAGTCACGGCACATGCCTGGGTTGCGGGCCAGGTCCCCAGTTGGAGGTGTGGTAACCAATTGATGTTTCTCCCCCTCTCTTTCTCTCTCCCTTCCCTTCTCTCTAAAAATAAATAAATGAAATCTTAAAATATATATATTTAAAAAAGGAAAGAAGCCAATCACAGAAAGACAAAGACTGTATGATTCCACTGACGTGAGGCACAGAAAGTAGTCAAACGCATAGAGACAGGTGCATAGCGACAGGCAGTAGAACGGTGGCTGCTCGGGGCTGGGGGAGGAGAAATGGGGAGTTAGCATGTAGTGGGGGCCGAGTTCCAGCTGTGCAAAGTTTCTGGAGGTGGATGGTGGCGATCGCAGCCCCACAATGTGAGGGCACTGAATGCCACTTCTACACTTAAAGATAGTTCAGGTGATAAATGTATATTATGTATGTTTCACCACAATTTAAAAATAATTTTTTTTTAAATAAGTCTTGGACCCAGCTGCCTGGATTCCACCTGACTGGCAGGGTCCCCATAAGGCTTTGTCCACCCAGGGAAGGGAGGCGGAGGTGGCATCTCCCCTGTAAAGCCCAGCAGACTCGGGCCCAACCAGAGGCAGGTGGCTCGTGGGCCAAGCCCAGGGTGGGCTCCAGCTTTCAGGAACTAGCAGAAAAAGAGCCCAAACCTGTTCCTCCACCCACTGGGGTGCTGGGTGTTGGAGCATCTTCATGTCACAGCCTGCCCTGCGGGCTCTGTGTCACCCATGGGAGTGCCTGCTACGTGGCCAGAGGGTATTTGAGCTCCACCCAGAGTGACTGCACCCCCAAGCCAGCTGACATTTGCTTAGGGGCTGCAGCAAGGGCAAGTCCCTCTAACCAGGTGGGGAGGGGGAGGGGCAAGGAAGGGGGCGTGGAGAGCAGGTCAGGTGGGAAGACGCATGAATTAGGAAGCAGGAATCCTCCTAACATCTTGTCCCACTCAGGCTCAGCTCCCAGCTGGCTGTGTGACCTTGAACGATACACTCATCCTCTCCAAGCCTTTTGTTCCCTCCCCTGAAAGGAAAGCTTCCAAAGGAAGGGCACAGACATCCAGACAGCCTTGTTAGGGCTGGGATCCAATGCCCGCCCCTGGGGAACCTGCCGTCCTGCTCCACAGACAAGGAGCTGCCCAATGTGAAGCCATCCTCCCCAGGGGCATGCACCTGGCTCGGTGTCCCCAGCTGCAGCAGGGCCAAGAGCCCCGCGTCGCTGGCGCAGGAGGCGGAGAGGGAGGCCAGGCTGTCAGGGGCCCTGGAGACCAGGGATTAGTGAACTTGCTCAGGCCCCGGCCAGCTGCCGCACCACACAGCCACTTCCCACGGGGCAGGCCGTGCAGCGAGCCCACGCTAACTCCAGGGGCGCGGATGCCTCAGTGAGACCATCCCCACCGCTGAACAAATAAGCCAGAGCTCCCAACCTCTGCTGGTGAGTCAGCGGTGTCAACACCAAGTGCCAAGGGACACCGGAGGCTTGATGAAAAGAGCAGGGACTTTGGATCCCAGCTCTCCCTGTCCTGCCTGCATTTCCTGACTCTGCCCTCTCTGAGGCTCAGCTTCCTCATCCAGAAAAAGAGATCAGTGCTGCCTACTTGGTGGTGTCATCTGGAGGCTGCAGTCAGTGAAAGTACAATATCCCACCACTGTCGACCTACAGAGATGGCACTTCTGCACGCCGCACCCCAGCAGGCGGATGGGGGCACCCAGCACGAGGGCATAAATGCAGGTCAAAGCCGAGCGCCACGGCAATGTCACTGCTCAGAGGGGGCAGTGGGAGCCCCACCAAAGAGGGACTGAAATCTCGCCTCCATTCTGGCAGAAGAATGTGTTTCTCATTCCCAGGACAGAACGTAAAACATCTTGTGGCACACACGCCCAGTGTACCCACGACACACCGCGGGCGGCCCGCTATTTGACAAGGTGAGGTTCCCAGTGCACAAAGCATGGGCTGTGTGTGTGCCACGGTGACACACTGACAAGCGGGCTGTATTGTAAGTGATGCATGTCCATGTGTATTAGATCAAACTAGCCTACTCACCATCGGATGGTTTTGTTTTGTTTTTTAAAGATTTTATTTATTTATTTTTAGAGAGGGGAAGGGAGGGAGAAAGAGAGAGAGAGAGAAACATCCATGTGTGGTTGCCTCTCACGTGGCCCCCACTGGGGACCTGGCCCGCAACCCAGGCATGTGCCCTGACTGGGAATCGAACCTGCGACCCTTTGGTTCACAGCCCGCACTCAATCCACTGAGCTAGGCCAGCCAGGGTTCCATCCAATGTTTTTTAAGTTTTAAGAAATGAGCCATGTGTGGTCTATCCGCACAACGGAATACTATTCAGCCACGAAAAAGAATGAAGTCCTGATACACATTACGACGCAGATGAACCTTGAAAATGTGACGGGAGGTGAAGGAAGGCCCTCTCAAAAGACCACGCACTGTACGGTTCCATCCACATAAAACGCCCAGAACAATCCACAGAGACAGGAAGTGGACTGGTGGTTGCCGAGGGCCGGCGTAAGAGGGAGTGGGGACCGAGTGCTGACGGCCACAGAACGCTGTGGCCGTAGAAACGTCCCCACATCGGTTACCGCGAAGGTTGCAAGAGCTCTGTGCGTGCACTGAAAACCGCGGAACTGCACACTTCTCTACAAATGTACACCTCTCTACTGCACACGTTTTTATTGCACACTTCTACAAGTGTCCACATTTTATACTCAAGTGCAATCGACATGCAACATGAGATTACTTTCTGGGATAGTGTTTTAATGATTTGGCATTTATAAACACTGGGAAATGACTGCCCCGATAATTCTAGTTAACACTAGTCACCATGCAGAATTGCAAAAATGTTTTTCTTGCGGTGAGCATTTTTAAGATTTCCTGTCTTAGCAACTTTCCAATAGGCAATAAAGTATCATTCACTGTCATCGCCATGCTGCACGCCACATCTGAAGACATTTATTTTATACCTAAATGTTTGTATGCCCTTCGACCACTACCCTGCCCCCACCCCTACCTCTTCCAACTACCTGTCTGCTCTGTGTGTCCATGAGCTTTTTAAAAATTCTATGTATAACTGAGACCATACGGTATTTGTCTTTCTCTGGCCTATTTAATTTAGCATCATCCCTTCTAGGCCCATCATGTTGTCAGAAATGGCAAGAGTTCGTTTCTTTTTATGGCTGAGTAATATTTCCTTGCAGATACGTACCGCCTCTTCACCCACCGACGGATACTTAGGTTGTATCTGTATCTCGGCTGCTACAAATAACGATGCAATGAACACGGGGTGCGGGTAGCTTTCTAACTTATTGTTTTCATTTCCTTTGGCTAAATACCCAGAAGTGGAATTCCTGAGACACATGGTAGTTTAAGTTTTCGTCGTAAATTGAATTGTGTACTTTAAGTGAATAAATTGGATGATATGCAAATTATATCTCAATAAAACCGTTACTTTTAAAAAGTGAGTCAAGATCAAGAAAAAGGTTAACCGAAGAACAAGCCAGGTGGTACACAAACAGGAAAAATGCCCAAGCTGACACAAGAACGACTGGAGTCTGGGAAACACCGAACTGATGGGCCAGGTCCTCGCAGCGCAGCCTCTGGCTGGTCGAGCCCCCCTCCTCCTCAGTGGTGAGCCTGCGACCTCACGTCTCTGGACCTCAGATCCCTCACCCCACAACATCAGCCAGACTGCTCTCCCCAAATCTGGGAGAGACACCTGGGCTGTACCATGGTGTGGCACGGCACTCAGCCTGGAGGACCCCAGGGGCACCCCAAGATTTAGCCGCCACCCTTCAGAGCAGCTGAAACAGATGAACGGGGCTGGGGCCCCCTCACTTCTGGTCTGGCATGGCATCGGTGCTGTGGTGGAGCAGCGGTTTTCAAGGCCCGCCCCCGGAGAAGACTTGTGGGGCAGGCGCTCCCAAAGACGGGCGTCGGGGGGGCGAGGGGCCGCTTCTCGTCCACACAGCCCTGTGGAGTGCCAGCAAAAATAAGCTAGTGACCACTGTGGCTGCCTTTCTGTGATCACCTACTGTGCGCTGGGTGTTCCATCACACACTCAAGCGTGAAGTCACAGTTAAACACACATGCAACACGGAATCAGACGGCAAGGCAGGAGTATCATTAATAGCAACCATAAAGTATTATGAGTGTTCAACGAGATGATGCACAGCGAGTAGTTAGCATAGGGTTTGCTCAGTCCATGTTTTTGTTATAAATGAGGGGGTGGGGGAGGAGGCACCGATTACGGATCTGGTTGTGCTAGCGGCCTTTATGGGTATGGCACACCAACCTTGTACGATGAAACCTACTCTTATTAGCCCCATTTCAAGGAAACCGAGGAGGGATGAGGTTTATAACTTACCCACAGTCACGGGGCTAGTAAAGGGCAGCACCACCCACCCCAGACTCCCTTCTGAAAACCAGGCTCCCTGAGCCCCTTCCTCTCTGTGGCACCTCCAGGTCCCCACTGGAGTCCTGGTGACATTCCAGTTTACAGACCTTCCTAGTGGTGGCCGGCTGACCCCATCACTCTTCCCAGGTGTGGCTGAGCCTCCTGAAGCCACTGCTGCAGCCAAGGGAGGAGGAGGAAGGGTGCCCAATGAGCTCATCTTACAGGGGCCACCTCCAGCCCGCTGGGACCTCCAGCAGCTCTGACTTGGAGAACGCCCAGGCCTCGGCGGGGACAGGAAGCATCTGTGAGCGATAAAGATCAGGACTTGAGCGCCCGGAGTGCTTGCTGTGGGCCCAACTACCCGACCAGGCCCCTGTTCTCAGCAGCCCCTACTTCTGAAACAAGAGTAGCACCTGTGGGCCCTGCCCCGAGAGGTGGTCCAGTTCCACCACCCCTCCCCCAGCCTAATATCCAGCTCCTCCGGTTGGAAGTTACAGCATTCCCAGAAAGGGGCTGGCTCATCACTCAAAACAAGAAAAATGACGCACACGTATAAAACACTGGTAAAAATTAAGCATCTGCTGTGTGCCAGGCACCTCTCCAAACACTTCACTGATTTTAACTCATTCAACCCTTACAGCGACCTCATGGAACAGAGGAGAAAGTGAGACTCAGCGAGGGAGTCAGCTAGGTGTCCTCAGGGCGACCTGCCCAAGGTCACACAGCTAGGCTGTTACAGAGCCAGGATCTGAATCCAAGCCACCTGAGGATGAACCCCAAGAGGCGGGGATGACATGCTGTGATTGACAGGTATTAAAGTCACATTCCAAAATATTAGCACTGGTTGTCTTTAAACACGGGATCATAAGACTCTTATCTCCTCCTTTTTGTTTACCAATATTTCTAAATGCTCAACAATGGAAATGTATTATCATGTGAACGCATTTCAGTAAAGATAAAAAGAGAGTAAGTTATAAATTAGGAAAAGGAAAGGAGCCACCATGTGCCAGGTGTGGAAGTGACAGCCGGGTACAGCAGAAGGGCGCATCGAGCGCACCCAATGTGCACAGTGGGAGCTTTATCTCATATCACCACGCCATGCACCCCAACATTCGACCTTGGCCAGGCTGAAAGGCAGGCACTAGCACCCCCATTCCGCGGGTGTAAACCCCAAGGCAGAGGAGAAGCCACTTCCATAGCTGGAGAGAAAGCAGAGGCAGACCGCGCTCCCCGGGTGGCCAGCTTCACACACAGACATCAGTGGCTGGCAGCTGCTGTGGTCCCCAGAAGAGCCACCTTCCTGGGGGTGACTCAGGACTCAGAACAGGAATTTGTGACACCCAGAGAGCCCCTGAGGACACCCAGCTGACCCCAACCAAAAGCCAGGGCAGATGGCTCACACTTGCTCTGCCGGGTCAGCCAGAATGCTGGGCATTCCAGAAATTCCTCCAAAGCATTTGGATGCCTCCAACCGTCCCCTCTTCCTTTTAGCGAATGTCCCCTCTTCCTTTCAGCAAATGAAAGGACTAAAGGCCACCCTTGGAAGCACAGTCGCTTCCTCTCTGGAGTCCCACCCGACAGTAACCAGGCGCGTCACGCCTCCCCAGGAAGAAGGTGGTCTGCCAGCTGCCAAAGCTTCCCAGCCTCATCCAAGTCCTGGGTGCATCCAGGGAAGCGGGTCTGCTTCCAGGATGGGAGAAGGCGGGACCAGGAGAACATGGTCCCCACCCTGCACCCCTGCATCACCGCCCTGGGCACATTGCTCTGTGACCCCGCCTCCCAATCTCTCTCTGTGAGGGCAGGAGCTGTGCCCAGGCAGCTCTGACACACACCCCGGGCCAGGCTCAGGCCCCGGTACACAGTAGGTGCTTGATAAATAACAAAAATGAAAATGATCAGCAAACCCAAGAGAGGAAAGGCCACCCTGCGCTGGAAGTTCTGACGGGAGAGTATTTCTGGGTGGGTTGGGGAGAAGGGAACTGACTGCGTGAGCTATTACTAGGAGATCTAGGTCGGCAGGAGGCAGACCCAAGTTCGATTCCAGCCGTCGCCACTTTTCCCCTCAAGCTGAGTGATGTGAAGAGGGCTTTCTGTCTCTGAGCCTCAGTTTGCTTATCTGTAAAAGGGGTTAGTAATACCAACTGTCTGAGCGATTCTGAGGATCGTTGAGATGTACACACAATACCTCCCTAGCAAAGGACTTGGCACACAGTAGGCCCTTGGAGAACGGTGGTTTTCTAGACTCTACCTTTTAAACAACCGGTTTGGACTCTTCCCAGAAGGGGTTGGTAGCAGGAACAAGAGGCTCTGGGACCCAATCGCCCAGTTCCCCTCCCCCCTGTGCGAAGGGCGCAGAGGCCGGGAGGGGCGTGCCCAGGGGCGCAGGGCAGAGAAGCCGGTCCCAGCATGCAGCAGTCAGGGCTTCTGGTCCAGAACCATTCTGATACTCTCTGCATTCTCTCCCAGCGGCCCAGCCCTTCACGTGTCTAGCACGGTCCCTGGCAGGCAGGGGTCAGGTCTACAATCAGAGACGAGAGGTTTACAGTGCTGGGGCCTGAAACGGAGACACAGGCTTGGCCAGCTGCCTAGGCCAAAGGTTCCTGGGAGTTCCCCAACCAAGTCACTCCCTGGCCCAGCCCAGGGCACTGGGCAGGGCTCAGCGGGCACAGTGCCCACCAAGGCCCAGGCTTCACGTTCGGGCAGGAGGGGCTGTGTGTGTTCAGAGTGACCTCGGTGTACCCAACGCACCGCTGGCCTCCCCTTCAGCTGGGAGGCCCAGCACACTCCGAGTTTCCTTCCCCCTCCAGCAGGGCCTCCTCGCACCACACCACGAGTGAACAGGACGGTGCCCAGAATGGGCTTTCGTCAATGAGGAAGCAAAACAAAAATGAAAAGAAATATCAACAGAGCTGGCTGGGAGGCTCAGCCCTGACCCGGAGCCTCTGAAAATACAGCTGTGTCTCCAGCAGGCAGGACTCACGCCCAGGGCCCCAGGGCCCCAGGGCCCCCGGCCTGCCACTAGCTGATCAATGCCTTCGACCTTTCGGGGCCTCCGTTTCCCCATTTGTAAAGTGGAAACAACACCAGCACCTGTCTTTCTAGGATTAAGAAGGAATTTGATAAAGGATTTGAGCAAATGAACTAACCCATACATCAGGGCAACTAGCATAGAAGAAGCAGCTGATCAGTGCAAATCATTATTATTTTTCATTACTGCCACTATTTCTGCTGGTACTGCAAACAAGAAAGATTTATATTGTGATTTATAAAGCAATTCCTTGGTGTAACTTACACAGTTTCGTTTTTTAAACACTAAGCTGATCTTTTTATGGGGATGGGCTCAGGAAGCCTCACACGCTGTTAAACTCACCTAATCCCACAATGATTCCACAGGGAAGAATCTTAGCATCTTCTTTCTGCAGGTGAGAACTGAGGCTCAGAGAGGCAAAGTCACTTGCCCAAAGTCACACAGCAATGACGTGGTGCAGATGGGACAGGACACTAGGGTAGTCCAGCTCTGCCCTGCTTCACCAGCAGGGAGAAGAGGGCCAAGGCACAGGCTGTGTAGATCTGCATCCCCCCTTCCCAGGAGCCACCCTGGGCATGCAACTCCTTCCCTGAGCCTCAGTTTGCTCAACTGTAAAATGGGAACATGAGAACCAAGTAAAATGATGAATGCTCTCCACGTATCATTTTTATTCTACCATGAAGATCAAAAGGAAATGCCCAGGGAGGTGAAGTGCATGCCCAGGGTCGCACAGGAACGCCACACCTGCACTACTCCAAACTCTCAGCCTCCCGACCCAGCTTCCTTCAGAAACCCATTCCTGGTGTCCAGCAGAATCCCAGTTTCCCCACAACAAGCACAGGATGCACCACATCACCAACACAGGGTAATCTGCTGTTGAATGAACGGGTAACGGCGTGACTTCTAACCCTGTACCCAGGTCGGATGGCCTCCATCAGAGTCTCATAACCACGGGCCCCCTGAGGCCTGCTGGGTGCTGCTACCTCGGAGCAGTGTGAATGTCCCTTAAACACACAGCTCCCAGGACTCTTCCTGGCCGGCCTGGAGTTGCTTCAAGTTCAAGGGTGCAGAGTGGTTGGGTGAGGCCCTTTGTGCCTCCCTGGCTAGAAAGGCTTGTTCTGGGAAGAGAATCGGGTAGTCAGTGACCCGTTAACAGATGGCCCCCCAGCAACAGCAGTGGGGAAAAGCACCTACTCTAAGCACCTGCCTTCTATCCTGGCCAGGTGACTCAGGTGGTTGGAGCGTTGTCCCGTACAGAAAAAGGTTGCGGGTTCGATCCCTGGTCAGGATGCATGATGCATATGGGAGACAACCAACCGATGTTTCTCACATCCACTTTTCTCTCTCCGCGCCCCGCCCCCCCAGCCTCTGTGGGAGTTGGCAAGGTGCAGCCACAGTGGAGGGAAGCTGGGAGGCTTGACCAACATTCTAAACAGGGTTTACCCCCATCTGGGATACAGTTCCCTATCTTGAAATCTGTCCTCCAATCAACTGCAATGAGTGTGCAAAGATGTGAACAGGAAAGTTGATGGCAGTACTACATGTCACAGCAAAACCAAAACCAAAATTCAGTGTCAGCCAACAGGGGACCTGTCCAATCGCTAAGAGCACCTTCACGCTCGAGAGTATCCTGCAGCTTTTCGAAAGGGCGGGGTAAGTCCGCACGTTCTAAAACGGCAAAGTGTCCGCATCTGTTTTTAATTTACATGCAAAATTTATTGTTTTATGATCGTTATTAAAAGACTAAGTCTAGATATGTTGATTCATCTGTTTATTCCAGGACTACTAACTGCGGAAACAGCAGTGAAGGCAGATAGGGTTCCTGCCTTTTGGAGTGTCAAGTCCAGAGGGGAAAGAGGGAAATGTAACGACTCACGAAGACCACCCCAAGTAACACGCAGAATGACAATGACCCGCACACACTGTGCACTGACCACGCACCGGTCCCTTCCCACTTACTCCTCACTGCAACCCTCAGGGGCAGGTCCCTGGTCATCCCCATTTATGGACCAGGAGACTGTGGCTCGGAAGGCTGAGCCACCTGCACAAACTCACACGGCCTGCGAGCAGCGGAACCAAGATTTGATTCCTTCAGTCTGGCGGCAGAGCGGATGCAAAAATAATTCAGATGATTAGCAGAGGGTGACAAGGGCCGGGGTGGGAAACTCACTTTTCACTTAACACAATATCATTTTGCCGTCTTTGAAGTGTTTGGTATGTTACGTGTTATTTCCACAGTGTGTGTGTACCCCTCTTCTGACTCAGTGACGCAAACATCTCAAGTTCACACTTTGGGGACATAGTACATGTTATTTTCATAATACAAGACAGATACATACATACATACATACATACATACATACATACTGTGTGTATCACATCTGACTCAGTCAGCCATGTAAACACCCAAAGATCATATTTTGGGGATATATTTCATATTCTTTTCTTTTTAAGGATTTTATTTATTTATAGAGAAAGGGAGGGAGAAAGAGAAGGAGAGAAACATCAGTGTGTGGTTGCCTCTCGCGCACCCCCCACTAGGAACCTGGCCCACAACCCAGGCATGTGCCCTGACTGGGAAGCCAACTGGTGACCCTTTGGTTCGCAGGCTAGCGCTCAATCCATTGAGCCAACCCAGCCAGGGCATATTTCATATTCTTAATGGAGACAAGGCCACAGAACATTTCAAAGGTCCTTCAACTGAGCAATTAACAAAGGCGGCTGTGATAACTACTCCCCACAGGTCACGCGCAATCCTCTCACTGTGCCTCCCGCTCCCTGCCTCCCATCATGGACCAGAGTCCTGAGGCGTGGATTCCTGAGGACAGGGGCTCTTTTGACCTGCCCAGGTAAGATGCTTGATCAAATACTCATCACACTGAAGGAAAACAGTGTGTGTGTGCACGTGTCTCTCAGTTCCAAGCCTGTGAGCTTCCTTTCCAGTGACGGCAGTTTGAGCAGCATAGTGGGAGGGAGCAGGAGGACCGCTCGAAGCCTCCATTTCATAAGCTGCACAATCCAGGGTCCCCAAAGCACATATCACCTGGGTTTGTCATGAAGAATTTTTACAAGAACAAAATATAATAAAGAAATAAAATTGTAAAAAGCACTTCGGTCAGAGCCAGGCACCTGTAAAGGGTTCAGTGAAAAGTGCAGTTCTGCTACATTACCCACGGTCTCTCCAATCCTCCCATTTCACAGAAGAAGAAACTGAGGTTCCAGGAGGGAAGTGGCTCCTACAGTCTGGATGGGTGAGCATGGGAAGGAGTGTGACCTCCTGGACAAGGGTCCTCCCTCTGCCCTGGTCTCTGTCCCGAACCAGACCCCGCAACAGCCCTGCTGCTGGGTATTTCGGGAGGGGCAGGGACGGGTAAAGAGAATTCTGGGTACACCAATTAGCATGCAGTTCTCCAAATGAGCTCCGCCTCTGCTGCTCTTTCTGCGTGGAATGCTCCTTCTCCCCTCCTTGCCTCTTCCTTCTCCTCCTTTAAGACTCAGGTCAAGTGTCAGTTGTGGCCACGACCTCCACACACACAGGCTGGGAGAGGGACCACCTGCCTGAAACACACGCTGAAGACAGGCTGGGATAATAATCATACCCATCACTCAGTGAGCACCAATCGGTGCAGACACAGCCTGGTATTTCCACGCACTGGTTCACTGAGCTCACAGAACAAGCCTCTGAGGGAGGGGAGGAGCCTATCCTGAGCCCATTTTACAGATGAGAAAACCAAGTCTCAAAACAAGTACCATGCCCAAGACCACAGCCAGGAAGGGACAGGCCCAGGGTTTGGCCCCAAATCTCCCTGGCTGGCTCCCCCTCCTTTCTATCCCTGCTTTCTCCTGGAAGCCTCCCTGGGTTTATCCCTGCTGCTGCCAGACTCATCCTCACCACCCTTTGTGGCTTCTCAACTCGCCCTCACTGACACCAAATATCCGCAAGTTGTAAACTGGAAGAGTTCAAACCCCCTCTCTGCCACAGCTGGCTGGCGAAGACCCCCCACACCACTGAGCCCCACCCCCGCACCCAGGAAGTGTGGAGTCCTTGAGGGTCTGGAGGTCGTGCCCCTCCCTGGGCAGGCAGACAATGAGTGCTTAGGAAGGTTCGATGAATGGAATAAATACTGACACTTACAATAATTAAGCCACCTCCCCTGGGGGGTTGCCGTCTCCAGATAAAAGGCTAGGCCTCCAAGGGCTCTTCAGCTGAGTGGCTCTCTAAACACCGACTCAGGTCTCTATCCAAGTCCGGTCTGCCATCACCTCTTACCTGGATTTTTCTAGCAGTCTCTGCACTGGACTCTCAGCTGCCTTGCAAACCCTACCCCAGCCAGCCTCCCACAAGAGCAGGGCGAGCTTCCCCAACCACAAATCTGACCTGGTCCCCCTCCTGCAGAACTTCTGCAACACCCACCTCAAGGCTCTGGGACAAAGTCCAAACCCCTGAGAATGGCTGACCTGGCCCCTGTCAGCATCTCCTGCCAGCCCTCTTACCGCCAGGCCGGTCTGTTTCTCTTCCTGCCCATAACACTCCCTCTTCCCACTGCAAGCCCTCCAAGAAACTACCACTCCTGACCTCTCCCCAGCTCAGGCCAGAAGGCATCGGCCCCTCCCCCCATTACAACTCTTCTCATCTAGGCCGTTGCCTATTTTCACAAAGGTGTGACCCCTTCCTGAAAGATGTGATTGCCAGTGTCTTGAAATACTTGTTGAATGAATGCATGCATGAATGAATGAACATTTAAACTACTCTTCAGGGGCTCTTTTTCTCAGGTGGTTGGAAATGTATTCAGGTGATGCTGACAGAGGAGAACTGTCAGGACCAGACAGTGGGCTGCTCCAATCTTCTGCCAAGGCCAGCCCTGACCAGAAGCCAGCCTCCCCCAGGACCTCCGAGGGGAACGAGGCCTCTCCAGCCTCAGAAGCTGGGGGAAGGGCTGCACCCCCTACATCAAGAGATAGCACAGCTGCCTCACGGGACTATAGCTGATTGCTCCACAGCTAGAATGGAAAGGAAGAAGGACAGATCCTCCACTGCCCTGGGCCATACCATTTCTATAGTGCTGGCCACATAGTAGGTGCCACACACACACACACACACACACACACACGACTCAATCAGCCAGGTCACGTGCCCAGCTATAAAACATGTGCCCGAACGCTGTACTGAAACCCGGCACTTCTCTCAGGTAATTGCACCCTTGTCAAGCAGGCAAATCCTCTAAAAAGGATTCCCCTAAAACCACCAAGACCAGGGCTGGTGCCTGCCCAGCTCCCCCAGAAGTGTCCTGGGGCTGAGATGCCAGCATCTGGGGGCAAACGAGTGTTTGTCCAGGAGCCTCGATGGATTAGCAAAGGGAAAGTTGGGCCAAGGGAGAAGCCTTGTCCAAACGCCCTGGTTACTGATTAGCCAAACCCCAGAGCTTCTCTCTGCAAGAAGGGGGGTGGGGGTGCAGAGGAACAATTAACCCCTTTGGAAGAAAGACAAAGTTAAGCATCTCTCTAATCCTGCAGTTTAAAAAGGCAAGGGTTCCTGGAATCTGCCCCCAGATGCTGCAGAGGAAGCACAGGGGCTGGGATGTGGGAAAGGAGGGGCCACAAATGAGGGCCCACCAGTAGCTGCAGAGCCCCTACCTGTTCCGTACCCATCAAACCTACTAATCTCACCAGCCAAATAAGAGGATGGGCTGTGATCCCCACTCTCACCCCATTTTGCCCAGAGGGGAGACCTGGGCTTAGAGAGGTTAAGTGTTTTGCCCAAGGTCACAAAGGAGTTGCAAAGAAAAAGCTCTTTCTTTGTGCAACAGGTAACGGCCCTTTCCCTTCCGAAGGTAATGGCTGCTCCCGGCTAGAGAAAGTTCAGGACTGCGGCAAGAAGCCCTGACCACCTAGGCGGCTTACGGAGGTCACACACGCTCCGCTATGGCACTCAGAGCAGGGTTTCAGGGCGAGGCGCCCCAGCTCCTAGGCGAGTTTGTACCAGAAGGGTGTGGAAAGGTCAGGTTCGGGTGGGGGTCAATACGCTGCTTCCCTTCCCAAGCGGCCCGCCTATAGCCCCAGGCGGCGCCACAAGCAGGGTGGGGACACATCTAGCCCGCCTGGGAGCCGGGGAGACTGAGCCCTACACCCATCAAGGTGCCTCTGCCCTGGGAAGGAGTGTAGAGCAGAGCGCAGGCCAGGCAAGGAGGGCGCGTCCACAGCCCGGGCGCCCCGGGGCCCAGCGCGCAATTCTCTCCACCACCCCTGCTGCCCGCAGAATCCTTTTGCCCGGGGCTCCGCTTTGCTCGGTACCCCGCGTGTCCACCTCCGGGGCCTCCAACCCACACCCACTTCCAGATCCTAGCAGCTCCGGGCTAGGTACCCCGGATCTCCAGCGATTCCTCCAGCTCCCGACCACATTTCCCCTCGGACCAGCGTCGAGGGGTAGAGAGAGGTACTAGCTCCTAGTCTCCAATCACCGTCCACTGTCACCCCCAGGCTGGAAGCGAGTAGGATTCCAGGCCGCCAGCGCTCGATCCCCTCCTGGGATCTTCAGCCCGGTGGCGCGGGATCTTCCCGCGGGATCCAATCCCAAGTCTCGGGAGACAGATTTCCCAGCTCCCAAATCGGGATTTTCCCCTCCCAGCAGACCCCGAGCCCGGGGAGATCCCCGCCTCTTCCCTGGCCAACTTTGCCAACTTTTCTCACGGGGCCTCAGCCTAGCTAAAACTTGGTGGCCACCACCAGTCACCGCCTCGCCAGCCCCTTCGAGAGCCCGGAACAGGGGGCATATGGCCGCTCCCACCCCCTGCGGCTGCCGCGCAACCTACCCTGGAGTCGCCTTCAACGCCGGCCCGCGCCGCTCCGCCACCTGCCCGCAGCCCGCCGCACCTGCCCTCGCCGCCTGCAACCCAGTGCAGCCTAGCCTGCTGGGGGCGGGGCCTCAGGCGGGGAAGCGCCCCCGTTGCCATGGGAACCGAGGCTGGCAGCGCCTGCGCGAAGGGCGCCGGGGAGGAGCATAGCTGTTCGGACCCTCGCTTGCCCCCGGCTCAGGGGCCCAAAGGGAGGTCGGGTGGGTCAAAGGTCGCGAGTCCTCCCGGGACACTCCTCCTGGAAGCCCCCACTCATCCGGTCCCACACCTCCTCGAACGTGCTGTGCCCAACTTGGAATATTGTTCTTTGTCCCCTTCTGCGTTCCTCGGGCGATCCCCAGATCCCGACCAGGATCCGCCGCAACGGACACCGACCTGCCGCCGGGCCTGTGCCCCCAGGAGCCTAAAGCAGCCAGGGACCCCAGAAGGCACTCGGTAAAGTCTCACCCATTGAACTGCGGGGACTGCCCGCGCCTGTCCGGGAGCGAGCAAGGCCTGCGCAATGCGCTGGCGCCCTCTCGCGGAGAGCGGGGGACTGCACGCAGGGCTGGGGGCCTGGCCCCACCAAGTTCCCTATGCTCCTTCGTATGCTGTGTGCCAGTCTCTGCCATTGTGTTGAGGTGGGGACTGAGCGACGAGGCGTGTAGACTTCTGGACAAGTTGAGAGACTCAGAGGAAGTTGCTCTTGAACGGAAAACGCCTGCTTTTTCATCCTTTATTCATTTCATTCCAAAGATCTTTATTAAGCACCTACTGTATGCTGGGTGCTGGGGACACAGAGGTGAAGCAGCCTGCAAAAACCAGGCTCTGGTGGAGTTTACAGACACTGTAAACAATAACTGCAAAGATTAATTGCATTTGTGACACATGTTCCTAGGGAAACATACGGAGCGTGAATAACTAATCGAAGGACCTAAAATCATATGTGCATTTATTCTAAGTTACAGCTCAATAAAGTTAAGAGAAGGGGGAAGCCTCACAGTGTGTGGCTACAGAATGACAGGAAGCTCTCTTACCTCGTGTGTGTGTGTGTGTGTGTGTGTGTAGAAAGGGCACAGTTACAGGAGATACACGCCATATCCATTGTTTCATTGAATCTGCACAGCCAAACTTTTGAGGTCACAGTCACCACCACCCTTTCACCATGGCACAGCCTGAGTCTTCCTATGACAGGGGTGTCAGACTCATTTTCACTAGGGGCTACATCAGCCTCGCGGTTGCCTTCAAAGGGCCGAATGTGATTTTAGGACTATATACATGTAACTACTCCTTAACTAGGGGCAAGGAGCTCGGCGCTGCCCCCTGGGTAGAAACAAGGTGCCGGGCTGGATAAAACAAGGTGGAGGGCCGGATTCGGCCCGCAGACCTTGTGTTTGCTGCCTGTGCCCTAAGAGACTCACCAGGAATGGTGAGCTTGAGGCTCCATGGGGTCTGATGCCAGGGTATTGTCCTTTATCACCTGGATGGCTTGAGCACAGTGATCAATACTGGGACCCAGCTCGGTGGCTTTTACACACAACTGCTGCTCCCAGGGAGACATCGGTGTGGCAGGAGACAGAATGGTTGGGTTGAAAGTCAGACTCCCTCTAGCTCCACCTGTAAGCTAGGCGAAGGCCAGTTGAGTCATTGTTCACGGCCGACTGCCCTCTCTAGAGCTCCTTATTCCTTGGCATGTAGTACATACTCACTAAAGACGGAGTGCAGAAAGATACCGGGTTAAATGCATGAATGACCAACCACTGATGGAGTCCATCTGCTACCTCTCCTCCCTAACTTTATAGGAACTCCCGTCTTTCCTGGGTAAATCGCAATCAACCCAATGTGTGGGCTGAGGGCTCTGTTTAACTGAGTGTTCCATGTCTGTCAGCTCTGCGTCGGACTTAGTCTATCTTGGCATCTCCTCTCTATCTCAGAAATTAAGCGTGGAAGGGAGAAGATAGCCTTTCTCCTGCCACTCCCTGCAGAAACCCCAAACCCAGACCCCAGCCCTGACCAGCCCCGCCCCTGCAACTCTACTTCCCCCAAGATGCCTAGGCCCAGTGTCACTGCTTCTATCCCTGTCAAGCTTGGAGGGGTGTTAAACTACAACACCCAGAGTCCTCCTGGCCCCAGAAGAGGCAGGACTTCCTGTCTCAGTCCCACCTTTGGTGATTCCCCTGGCATTCCTGTGTCCTCCCTCCCAGGTGTGACTCCCAGCCAGCACACACCCAGGGATTATATTCTGACCAAAGAGGTGTCAGGTTGTACATTGTTTCCAGAGCCAATACCCCACCCCCATTCCCAGGCCTGGCTTTTCTCTTCCTAAGGTTAGAGAACAGTGCCACCCAGAGACTTTCCCAGAACCCCTTCTCTGCCATCTTCTACCCCCTCCTCCAGGAAGCCTGTCCTGATTTGGCTGCCTGTTCTCAGACTTGCCAGCAGCTCTGTCCAACAGCGCTTTGTGCGGAGACAGAGATGTTTTACGTCCGCACTGTAATATCAGCCACAGATGACTACTGAACATTTGAAATGCAGCCATTGCGACTGAGGAACTGAATTTTAAATTTCATTTCATTTAAATTGATTTAAATCTAAATAGCCATACGTGGCTTTGGTTACCATATTGAACAGCACAGCTCTGGAACCCACACGCTCCTGGATGAAGACCGCATTCGTGCACATTGGGTAATGAGAGCCAACGCGATCTCTGAGAAGTTTTTCCTAACACCAGACTTTTGCCAATGCCACGCCCTCGGTCCAGAACACTTCACCCTCCACTGGCCCATCATCTGTCACGACCACATAGCCTTCAGCTCTGAGCCTGAACGTCAGCTCCTCTGAGAAGGCATCCCCTGCCATTTCTGACCACCACGCCGCAGCCCCTGAATTTTCCGAAGCACCGATAACGCTGTGGTGTCATTGCCCAATTACTTCTCTGTCTCGCTTTCTACACTGTGAGCAGCTTGGGAGCAAGGACTAACGAGCACAGAACCTGAAACAGAGTTGACACTCAATAAATGTTTATGAAATTCAACATTGAATAAATGTTGTCACGTGATACCATCCAGCATCTGGCTCACAGTGATGATACTAATGAAAGTTATCATTTATTAAGCCAAATATTTGCCTGTAATATCTCACTAAACACCACAATAGTCTTCCACTAGATGTTTCTATTATTTTTTTAAAGATTTTATTTTAGAGAGAGGGAAAGAGAAAGAGGGAAAGAAACATCAATGTGTAGTTGCTTCTCACACACCCCCTACAGGGGACCCACTCACAACCCAGGCGTGTGTCCTGACTGGGATTCGAACCAGCAACCTTTCGGTTTGCAGGCCGGTGTTCAATCCACTGAGCTATAGGAGCTGGGGCCTAGATGCTTCTATTATTATCTCCCTTTTAGAGATGAGAGATCTGAAGCTCAGAGAGGTTAAGTAAATTGCTCAGGGTCACTCAACCTGGGTTCCCCCAAAAAACAGAGCCTGAGGCAAAACTTCTCTGCTGATACTTTTTTGGAGATGTAATCAGGCCCAACAACAATGTAGGAAAATGGACTGCGAGGCAGGGGAGGAAGAAAAGCAAATTCAAAATACGCCTTACAGAGTTGGCCACGTCTCAAAAAAACACACCCAGAAGTTCCGTCACTCAGGTGTCTCCGCAGAAGCCGCTTTTTGAGAAACATAGCAGATGAAGGGCACGAACTTCATCTGCTACAGTCCCATCCCCTGCGTGCCATTAGCCACAGTCAGCCCAACTGCCCCTCACTTCCGGGTTCTGATACCCGAGCCTCGGGGCAGCCACGAGGGATGGCAGCTTCTTCACCTGAGTCTGGAAGAGGAGGCGCCAGAGGCCCTCCCCTCCCCCACCAAGAGTCTGGTCAGGGCGACTTGGATAACCGCTGAGAATGTCGGGAGAACAGGCCACAACTCAGGCCGTGTCACTGGAGGCTGAGCTGGCCATGGGGCTGCAGCAACTGGTCCGGGCCACCTGCCGGGGGAGGCAAGTGGAGGCTGCATAGCGTCCAGTGCCACACAGAATACAGTTGAGTGCAGCTGAGAAGGGGCATCAATGGGGCCTGATGCAGCTAATGAAGCTCTGAACTGGGATTCAGACCCAGTTCCCGCTAACTCCAAAGCCCCTGGACAGATGTTGATTGAAAGGGAACAACGGATGCCTGAATGCATGGGGAAAACCCTGGCAATCGTCTATTCCAGGAGTCCTCGTTTTATAGGTGGAGAAACTGAGGCCCAGAGAGGCCGAGATGACCTCGCCAAGGTCACACTGAGTGTGGCTGGCAGAGATGGGGCTTGAGCCTCGCCCCAGGCTTCCCTGGACCCTCCTGATTCTCACCGCAGCGACGGGCGGGCGTGTGCTCGTTTGTCATGCCAGCATTTCTAGCAGGATAGTGCCACCTCTAGTTCTCACCTGCCCAGCACCCATCCCTCACCCTCTGCTAACTAACAGCACCTCAGTTTTCCTCCTAGAAACCACCCCATCCCCCACCTTCACTCCACACAGTTCCAGTGGGATGAATCTCCAGACATCCCTGCCCTCACCCCTCAATCCTAGAGTGCAGGGCCTAAGTCTGGCCAATCAGAACACCCCATTTCCCTGGCCACAGTGATTGGCTCACAGCTGGGCACATGACTCGTTTGTCCAATGAGAGTCCATCACAATATTCGCACCAACTGTGTGCAGAGGAGCAGAGGAGCACCCCTCCAGCCCCGATCTGGGGTTGCTAAGCCTCCGAAGGCGAGCCTGGAGCCCCCAGAGGCTAACTCTGAGAAAGAATGTGCCGGAGAGTGAAGCCAACCCAGCAGAAAACAGCTGGGATGGAGAGGGAGAGGGGGGTCCTCAGACATTGCCCGTTCTCCTGTGCCTAAAGCTGTACCATAAAATGCTCACTTCTGTCACCCGATGCATTTCTACTCCAGCCAGTTGGGAGTTGCCCTTCCAATGCACGCAGCAAAAGACAAAACCAGCACCTACTCTGTGCCACGCCCTACACCGGATGCTGGGGTAAAGATTTTTTCAGACGCAGTGCCCCTCACTTTCTCCAAGTCCACAGCCTGCAGGGAAGACCCTCTGCTGCCGGAGAAATCCGCAAACCCGTTCCCAGGCAGAGAGGTAGAGAGCGAGCATGGTGGCAAGAAAGGCCACCCCTGGGGTGTCGCTGCAGCTCGGTAATCCCTATTCATGCCTTCTCCTGCCCAGGGAACACCACACTCTCACCCTGTCGTGATTTGTGGCTGGCTTTTCTCTTTGCCCAGCTTGCTGACTGAAGGAACTAGGAAGAAATACACACACGCACAGAGCTTATCACACACCTGTGCTTTGCTCGCCAACCTGAGTGTTTCCTTCAAAGGGAGGGACGCATCTTACGAGGTCACAGACTTATGTCTCACACTGGAGCGGGAGCAGAAGAGGCCAGGTGAGAAGTCCCGGCCTGCAGTGTGGTGAGTCCGGAAGGAGGATGGTTCAGAGGTCAGGAGGGAGCGGAGAAGAAACGACTCACCAGGGGCCATAATGGGCCCCTGAAATTACATTCACTATGTTATGTGTGTGTATAGCTGCAGCTGTGGGAGGGGCATCTGCCCAGGCAGCCCCAAGACATTGCTGGGGTATTCAACTTTTAACCTAGCCCTTTAGGGCTCAGGGCCCAGTCAGGAGGCTGATTCCCTGAGTGTATGTCCCCAGCCCAGCACTCACTTTGCCAGGTATAAAATTAGACTTCATTTTGTCGTTTGTCAAATGGGAACTGTGGTGACAGGACTTACCACCCAGCAGCCATGGGGCTTATATGGAACAAGGTACTCCAAGTGTTTAGCATGGTGCTTGGTGAGCGCTCAAGAATGGCTGACCGCCATCCACAGGTCACGCTGAGCTGCAGGAGAAAAATATTCAGTCCCTTGCAAGCTCCCCTGAGCTGGATCCCAGCTAATTGGGGCCTGGCCGGATGTGGTTTTGGGTTATAATGCCTCATTTAGCTTTCTGGGCACCTGGACAGTCGGCGTGATTTTCCCAGGTGACACTGAGCACATTATCTGGAGAACAAAACTCCTTTCAAGGTCAGAAACGCCCCGAGAGCCACTGGGGCAGTCAGAGAGAGGCAAAACCGCAGGCCTCGGTCGGCTCCGGGCTCCCCCGCTTCCTGGCTGGAATTACACCCCTTGGGATCCTGCCAAACCCCAAGGAGAGGCTGATTTTGGTGGAGGAAGGGGGAAAAATCCGTCTTCCCTCATTCAAAGGGCCACATCTCACTTGCTGGATAGCAGCCATGAGGTTATTTTCATCCCGGGAATAAAGTCTGCCATGTAACCTTGGCCTACCTGCGCAGGCTTCTCTCCTCCACCCCCTTTAACCTTCACCACCACCCCACCCCCATTTTCCAGAGAGCTGAGGGGGCATCCCAAGGTCGTAGTGCTGGGAAGGGGAGGCTGTGGTCTGTCTGCTTCTCTCTACAACATCACCCTGCCCAGTGACTGAACCCAAGGCCACCAGCCCCTTGGGGTTTCTAATCTGCTTTCACAGATGGAGAAACTGAGGCCCAGAGGAATGGGGCAACTTGCCACAGTCATGCAGCTGGGAAACGGTAGAGTGAGTGACCCACCTCTGAGCCCAGGGTTCCTGCCATGTTTAAAGTGCTGGCCAGGCTTAGCGCCCCAAAGTGAAACCAAGGTTGAAAAGAACTGGCTCTGGGAAGTCTGCATAGGTGCCCTTGGCTGGGCTGGCTGCTCAGCTGCTTTTGACCTTGGGTGTCCTTGGGTAGGCTCAACCCTCTGGGCTCACTTCTTGCTATCAGTGACAGCGTGGGCACACCACCTTCCTGCCTCCTCTATGATGGCATAGGCACACCTTTAAATTGACTTGCTTTTTCATTAAAGTAAATTTTAATTGTAAATGGACAACCAGTATTGTGCTGAAAAGTAAAACACCACCACCACGGCAAATACAAGGAAAATCCCACTGCAGCTTCGGATTCTCATTTGACTCTTTTGTCCGCTCAGGGCTCCCATCTTTTTTAAAGGGAGAGATTGCCAAATGCTTGAGAGGTGTTTAAGACCCATCAGCTTCAACAGAGACTTTGTCTTTGACATGGCGAGAGGGACTGAAGGAGAAGGGAGAACTAAATAAGTACAGCTTCTTTGGACTGAGTGGCACTGAAGGCTGGGTCCAGGTGCCCCCCAGTATCTCCGGCGAGGACCACCTGAGGCACCATGGCATCCGCGGTCTTTATTTGGAAAACTCTAGAGCCGTTATTCCCCAGAGGTCCTTGCAGTGCGAGGTTACGTCCTAAACCCTTTGTGTGGGTTGAAGTGTGTGCTGGAGGGGCTGTGTGTGGCTGTGGGGGGTTCCCAGGCTTGCGGTTTCTGCTTCCAGAGCTTGTCAGGGCAAACCCCCCTCCACACCAGCCGTTAGCATCTCTTGTTGCATCACAAGGTCAAAGGGAGGCTGATGACCTGGGCTGTGACACAGGATCCGATCCCTGGCTGGGGGGTGGGGGGCACCTTTGAAGCCCCTGTTTCTCTGCTTGCCCAGAAGTCTCCACCACTAACCTTGCTTGGCCACCCCCAGGTCACTGACACTCCGTGATGGGGGCCAGCGTGTGGGCAGCTCTGGGACTCTCCCTGACCTGCGTCTCAGCCCTTAGCCTCATCTCCCCTGCCTGGTTCCAGAGCCCCACCTTCTCCTTTGGTGTCCTCACTTACTGCTCCTGGCCTCAGGGTGACAGCTGGAACCAGAGCTGTGGAACCTTCGGGTCCCTGGATATTCCTGACTTTGCCTGGAGGATGAGTCCTCAGCTCCTCAATTCACTGGAACCTCGGGGGCACCATCAAACCCACGAGAGCAAAACGAAGCCAAGTTCTGTACCGCCACCCCCAGCTCCCCAACCCCAACCTGAGCCCCTGACTCTGTAGGTGTGGGGTAGGGTCTGGCAATCTGAGCTTTAGCAAACCCCCAGGATGGCTGTAAAAGCAGTTGTCAATTCATATAGCACACCTTTGCACAAACTTAGAAAAAGTGCCCCTTCTTCAGGACACTATACTGCCATCTGCTGGAGAGTTACTGTAATAACATGCACATCTATGACAATCTCAATGCATCTCTAGAGCTGTGCAGCGTACAACTTGCACACACCTACCTGGCCCCCCTCTAAGTGCCGCGAGGCTGGAAAACCACAGCTAAGGGGTTGGAAGTCTCTGTTAATGACACACATTACCAAATTCAACAGTGGGGACATTGGACTCCCACTCCAATAGCTCTAAGGGAAGATTTTCGCAGCCTTCAAAACTAATAATGACAAAGGTGCCTCTCCTGGTGATCTCACCATCCAGCAGGTAGTCACTATAGGTAGGGTGTGGTGGTTGAAGATCTAGATCTAAATTCTGGCTCTACTACTTAATTAGTGGTGCATCCTGAGGCAAATGACTCTACCTCCCTGAGCCTTAGTTTGTTGACATGTAAAATGGGGATAATAACAGCACAGACCTCATGGGGTTTCCAGAACTTGGTAATTGGTGGGTAAGCAGAGGACGCATCCTCCCGCCCCCACCCCACTCGACACCCTCTCTCGTCTCTCTTCCTGGAAGGCCGCAGCTGCACTTCTCCTCGGAGGCTGGTTCCTGCTGGCCTTTAATGCGCTTCTCCTCCTGTCCTGGGCACTGGCCCCCAAAGAGCTGTGCCCGAGGATGGCCAGTGGCAAAACGCCGGGGGTGCAGGCAGCTGCAGGTAAATCCACTGTCACACAGTAAGCATTCCAGACACGTTTTGTGAAGTGAATGAATGATTAGTGAAAGGAAAAAAAAAAAACCTGTGAGCAGAGTCTGGCCTCCTGACTCCAATCTCAAAGATAAACCCCAGGATTGCAGACTATTCCTGGCCCTTTAGCAAGCCAGAAATGGGGGGACGGAGGGAGTGATGCTTTAACATCGCCCTCGCCTGCCCTTAGCTAAGCCCAGTCCTCACAGTCTGGTCCCCTTCATTTCTCTCCTTTCTGTCCGCTTTGCATCGTCCTTCCCTGGACCACCTCACACCGCTGGGCAGGTTGTGCACTGCACGAGGGTGCGCAGCGGAGGGCTGGAAGGCTGAAATCTAGCCTACGCTCCCCCTGCTGAGCCGTGGGGTTGCATCTGCCCTGAAGGGCTGCTTTTCTCGAATGCACACCTCGCCTCTGGATGATTTAGCTCGGGCCTTGATGGCAAAGCATCTCCCAGTTAATTCCCCACCATCTCTCTCTCACCTGGATTGGAACAACAGCCACCTCTGTCACCCTGCTGCCACCTTTGCCCCTTACAATGTTTGCCACGCCTTGGCCAAATCAGATCCTGCCACCCAAACCGGTTGATCCACCCTTCCTTGACTTCCTGTCACACTCAGAGCAAAATCCGAACTCCTTACATGGCCTATGAGGTGCCACCTGATCAGGCCCCTTTCACTCACCAACCTCACCTCTCACCCCCGCTGCCAGGCCCAGGGTGCTCCAGCCCCCACTGGCTTGCTGTCTGTTGCTCATTTACACCAAGCTTGTTCCCTCTGCCTGGATTCACTGTTCTCAGGTCTTCTTCTACCTTGCTTCCCCACTTCATTAAGAGCTCTGCTCAAAAATCACAGCCTCAGTGAGCTCCTCCATGGCCTCCAGGTAAGGGAGTTACCCTCTCCTTAGAGTCTCCTGTTCACGCTGCTTTAAATCTTGCATGGCACTTACTACCTGGAATCTCTTCCGTGCTCTCCTGATCCTTGTCCATCACTCTCCACTAGAATGCCAGTTCCACGAGGGTGAGAACGTCTGTCTTGATATCACCAGCACCCACCACAGTGCTGTGTGCACATCACAGATACTCACTAAATATCTGCTGACTCAATGGATAGAGATACAGGCCTTGTCCCAGGCTTGCACAGTGGCACGTGGTGATGAAGTACATCAGGCACTTACAACTCAATGGGGATTTCGCACAATAGGGGTAAGCACAGGGTGCAAGGAAAAATCCTGGGAGGGTGGAGGATGTTAAGGAAGGCTTCCAGGAGGAGGCATCACTTGAGCGGAGTCTGGGAGGACATGTGGGAGTTAGGCAAATGTCGAAGGGCATTTCAGGTAATGGGAATATCAGGGGCAAAGGCATGGGGACAAGAGAGCGAGGTGCGTGCAAGAAACTGCGGGCAGACCAGTGTGGCTGAAGGCACAAGGGAGGCTGAGGGTGCATCTGATTCTGCACTGGGAGTGCCCGAGGTGAGGGGTATCCGGTCCATGTCCTCGGCGTCGTCAGTGCCCACCGCAGCACCTCTGACGGTTTTGATGAATGAACGGGTGGACTGGTGAATGAAGGAATGAGCGGGTGGGTGAGTGGAGGAACTGATAAGATGGATGATAGCTGTATTAGTGGACGGATGGACAAGAGAAGGGGCAGACTGGAATATGGTTGCATGAAAGATGGGGATGCGTGCGTGGGTGGATGGTTATGAGGGACAGGTGGCTAAGTGGGCAAGTGGACAGATGTTTCAGTGAGACAGGCAGAGGGATGAAGTGAATGAGTGGATCAGAATACAGTTCAATGGATGGGTAAGGTGTGGGGGCAGCTGAGTGATGGGTGGATAAAGGAAAGATAAGTTATTATGATATTAACTTTGCACGGTGACAGACAGTTACTAGTCTGAATTGTGGTGATCACATCATAAGCTATATACATGCCAAATCACTATGTGGTACACCTGAAACTAATACATTACATGTGAACTATACTTTAATAAACAAAAGTTGTTAAGGATAGATGAGCTGGTAAATAAATGAACAAACAGATGAATTCAGGCGGAGGGTGGGCAGGAAGGCGGGGAAGTAAGTGAGTCTGGGCACGAAACGTGAGCCCAGAGCCCCGCCCACTGACACACTGGTTTTCTTTCTCACTGTCCCCAGCAACCACCGCCGCTGTGGGCCCGCTGTCTTTCCCCATCAGCCTGGCCTCCCCATTTGCCAAGGAAGCCTGCGGAACCTCCTCCGTGGACCGCAGTGGACAGTGCCAGCTGGGCTGGGGCTATGTGACCACCATCCTCAACGCTGTCCCGGCCAGCCTGCTGCCCATGGTCACGTGGCCACGTGTGACCCAGGTGTGGGGCAGGGCCACCCACTTCTCCAACGACACAGAGAAAATCATCGTTGTGCCTGAAGGGAGCAAACAGGACTTTCCCAGGAGGAGCAAAAAGAGCCCCTGCTACAGCTCCATGGAAGCGCCACACTGGGCTCACATCCCGCTTCCGACACTCCTCGTGACCTGGCCAGCCCGCACCTCTCCGGGCCTCGGTGAGTTCTTCTGTAGAGAACTTCTTTGGGGGCTGAGATACTGCCTGCCTCATCTGGTGGTTATTTTGAGAACTCAGGGACACGGAGGCCATGACTAGGAAATCACCCCCATCTGGCGGCTGCTCTTGTGCAGGGACCTCGGGATACATGGTACACACACTGTGTGCAAAATGGCCTTCCGATTTCCCTGCCTGGACCCACACTCCGTTCCAATGTCACTTTTCAAAGCCTCCCGTCCAGTGGCGGGGTCTGTTTCCGTTGCCTGAATTGGAGCTCGGCCAGGAGACCTACTCCGACCGAGAGAATGCGGCGGAAATGACTTGATGCCAGTCCCCAGCCTAGACCTCAAGAGGCCGTGGACCCCTCTGCTTGCTCTCTTGGGACTTGCCATTGTGGCCACGCAAACAAGCCTGGGGTGCCTGCTGGAGAACAGACACACGGCCCAGCCCCCCCACAGCCCCAGCTAGCAGCCTGCCAAGCGTCAGAAGCCACGCTGCCCGGCCGGCTATCAGCTGACCCAGACACACGAAGTCCAGCCGAGACCAGAAGAACATACCCGCACCCCCCTGCCCCGCCGCTGAACACAGCCTATATTGTTGACACGCAGAATCACAAGCTAAATAAATGTCTATTCTAAGCCACTGGATTTGGGGGGTTTGTCATGCAGCGTTACTCTTGGGAACAGCTAAGGTGCAAGGGATGAGAAGTGATTCATCCGCCTTAAACTTTGTGGGGAGAGATCAGGCAGCTACTGTGCGAATCCGTCCCCACCCGGGGGCGAGTCGCTGCGGTGGGAGTGGGAGGACAGGGTCTCAGAAATGAACCTTTCTTTCTCTCAAATTAAGAAAACTCTCCCAAACACAGAAGCAAAAACGACCCAGATTCGCACGTTGCGCCATTTATATATATTTTCTTTCCACACAGACACAACTTTTCAGTAAACAGTTGCGAGATGTGCTGGTAACACCGAGAAAAGGGGGTGCTCACGCTCCAAAGACACAACGGCCCCCACGCGCTCAGACACGAGGACACAGGCGACAGACGGAGAGCGGAGTGATCACAGCAAGCTGAATAAATAGGAGTTATTCCGAACCACGACCACGGACGTTTCTCTGGAACACCACGAGAGAAGGCAGAGGAGAAATCTTGTGCTGTACTCTGTGACTAACCTGCCCAAAAACAGGAGCCAGGAGACCTAGGACCTGGGTCTCGCTAACATGACATCCCCTGTGGTGAGCAGCTACGTAGCCAAATGCTCTTTCCTCTGGAGAGGCCTTCTGCACGTTTTTTCCCATCTGGGGAAGTTGGGGGGTCAGGGTGAGAAGATGTACAGTCTTCGGAAGCAAGGGCCCTTGGGGCCCCATCTGTCCTGCCCAAGGGGCCCCGCCTGGGGGAAGGTGGGGGTTCAGAAGCAGCGGGAGGTGCTGACGGAGGGAAAAGCCTTCACCAGTGCACAGGGCAGGACTCCCCCATCCTGGTTTGCTCAGGGCTGCGGGGCAAGCGCCCCCTGTGCGAACGCCTCTGTGCGATTTCTGTGTCTGCCCCGCCTCGCCACAACCCTACCCGCCACTCTCGGGAAGGGCGGTCCTCCCTGACTCTATTTCCCCCGATTCCGGAGCATTCGCAGAACAGAATTGGAAGGACCGCTTTCCTGAAGGACAGGTGGGCAGGTGAACTACCTAACTCAGGATCTGTTTGTGGACGGGAGACCCTTTGTGAGAAGACACGGCGGGGACCGTTTCCAGACCTGGCCGCCCTCTGGGAAAACCCACACACCTCTACCCTGGCTGACCTCGGTCTTCCTCCTTCGTCCTGAGTGAGCAAGGGCACTTGGGGAAAAGCTGGCCTCCCTGACCACATGGCTTTCACCGACACACACGTTCCGAGCTCCTGGAGCACCAGACCCAGCACGGAAGGCGAGGCAAGGGCTTTCCAAGGGGAGGGGGGATGAGGACTCTGCCCTGCTGGGAGCTCTGGGGCAGGCCCAGAAGAGCCTCCGACTGTCTCGTGCTTGCAGATACTTCTGCAATTCCAAAGACACTTTTCTTGACAAGAAGAAATGAAGCTTCTCCTGGGGTAAAGCAGAGGAGAAAAATGAGAGAACACAACAAATGGAATCCCAAACCTCTGGAGAGATGTGTGCGGGACTCCGTGTGCTTTTTCTAAGTGGGAGAGAGCCTCAGAACACAGGAGGCTTAGGTGGAGAGAGAGGGGTTGGGAGATACACCGGCAGCCCCTCCTCTGAGCCAGTAGGTGTCACATGAGGACATCTGGCAGTATCTGGGGACATTCTGGGTGGTCACACCTGGGGTAGGAGGAGGGTGCTACTGCCATCTAGCCAGTAGAGGCTGGGGATGCTGCTCAACGTCCTGCAGTACACAGGAGGCCCCGCCTGCCCCCGAGAAGGACCCAGCCCGAATGTCGATAGTGCTGAGGCGCAGAGATGCTGCTCCAGGCTGACCCGCCAGCCATGTGCTGGTACGTCTCCAAAGGCCCCTTTCAGCATCTAGAGGTGGCCCCACAGACATCTCCTACGCCAATTTCTCACACAATTTCATCCCCAAGACCCATCTGACAAGGTGGTTTGGAGGGGTGGGGGGAGGAAGAGAGAGGAGGCCGTTTGGGAGACGGCGGGCAAAGACGTTCCCTCAGTCCACCAACTCCCGCGAAGGAGAAATCCCAGACACGGGCAATCTTTGGTCAAACAGGAAAACGTAAGGCTGAACTCAAAGGACCACCTTGTACCCCACCTGCCTGGTGGCCAACGTCAGGGCAGTTTCTCTCTGCACAGAATTCCATGCTCACGAACAGACCCCAGGACCTCACTCCTGGGGCGGCCGGGCAGGAAGAGTGGGCGGGACAGGCAGGCGGCGGCTCAGCTGCGGCCACCTGGGCGAGGTGGCCCTCACTTGTTCTCTATCAGGGTCTGCACCTTGTACACGAGGTCCCGGGCCAGCTTCAGGACCTGCTTGGTGTTGTGTCGCTCGGCCATTTCTGAAAGAGCAGAGGGCAACATCTCGTGAGCCTCCTTCTGTGTCCGTCCTCAGGGCACACTGCCAGCGCCCGGAGGGGTCTCCAGGCCGCCCCCATCACTGCTGTGTGGCGTCATCCCCAGAGGGGCTCTGGAAACGAGACCTTGGGGAAGGCCAGCACCTCTGGACCTCAGTTTCCTCATCTGTGAAATGGGGATGATGACAGTGCCCACCTCACGGGGCGAGGCTGGGTCAGTGTGTGCCTAAAAACGTTAGGTCTCCACCCCGTCCACAAACACAGTGACAGGGACTGTTTCAGAAAGTGGTGCTCGGCACACAGCAGATGCTTCCAAGTATAGAAGGGAGGACGTGATGGGAGGGGAGGGGAGGGGTGGGGAGGACAGAAAATAAAAATAGTAATTTCATCAAGAGCCCCACAAAATGATCAGATCTTTAAGGCAGGATAACCCTAAACTGGGATGGATCATAAAGAAGTCACTCAGCAGAGGAAAAAGGCGCGGCTGCGGCTGCGGAACCCGGCGCCGAAGCCCCCACAGTGCCATGTGAACTCGGGAAAATGTAGAGGGAACACAGCAGTGCTCCGCGTCGGCTGAGCCACAGGCCACAGGTCACACACTACATCACATTCCCATTGGTGCCTTTGTAGCTTCGCACCGCTGGGCTTTCAGTGAGCACCTGCTGGGATGAAGGACCAGCGCCGCGTGAAAGTCACGGCGGCCCAGGAAACGGAGGTGCCGGTGCCCCGCCGATTCCAGGCTTAAGAAGCTGTGCGAAGCCCGGAAGGCGCACACACCCCATTGGGAATTGTACTTATCTAAGAACCGAATAAAAATTCTATCTTCTTTTGAGTTACAGATACTATTTTTTCAAATGGCTGCTAAGTTGTTAGGGTATAAATACTTCTGTGGTTTGGACCTAACTCCTTGCTAAGGGGAACTTTTGACCCGAGGGGCCGTGCACTGAACTAGCGTGGGGGCCTGTGCAGTAAGTTGGGAATCGCTGTGGGTTCTGACCACACCCTCCAACAGAAGGCAGCCCAGGGCATGGTCAGTAAGTGAGACAGTCGCTTGAGGTGTATTCTGCAGTCTTAAAAAGTGACTGTAAAGGAGGCAGTTTTAAAATGAGTAAGTGGGGAAAAAACCAGTTATAACTGGATTCTGTGATGGTAATAACATAAAAATATCCACAACCATGGAAAAGTCTGAATGGAAACAATTTTTTAAAAAATGAACGTACTGAATGTAATGGGGTTTCCTGGCTTGGACCCTGGAGCGTAAGAGCACATGGAACAAAGTCAGGTGAAACTGATCGAGCCTGCAGTTCAGTTCCTAGTGACGTATACATGTTAATTCCTTAGCTGTGACCAGTGCACCAGCATCAGCTAACATACTCAACTAGGGGCCGCTGGGGGAAGGGTATCAGGCACACTTTGTGCTATATTTGCAACTTTTCTGTACATCTACAATTATTCTAAAATAAAAAGCTTGATTTAAAAAATCTTTCCAGGGGAAGGTCACACATAGCTTTTTTTCTTATTTTGCTTTTTCCAAAACCTTCTTTAGTTAAAAAAATAATAAACACTATAAATAATAACAGTAACAACAGCTTCCAGCTACGGGGCCGCTCACGTGGGCCAGGTATCAATCACATGACGGGCTCCTTCATGTCCTATTTAATTCTCCCGATGTGTCTGTGATTGAGGCCTCAGAACATTTTTATACCCCAGGAAGCTGAGCCACAGGGACATGAAGTCACTCGCCCAAGGCCCCCCAACTCCCGAGCAGCGGAGCCCACATCTTATCTGATTTCCGAGGCCTGCCTCTCTCCTGTCCCTTCAACTGCTTTCCTTTGCCTGCTTCTCCAGCACATATCAACCCTCTGGTGCAGGCAGACGCTGTTACCCCATTTCAGAGATGAGAAAGCAGATGTTCAGAAAGAGGGCAAGTGACTCTTCCACGGGCACAGCTGGTTGGTGGCAGAGCAGGTTCTGCCCTGAGCCTGATTTCAACACCCTACTCCTTCTGCCAGATTCCTGAGAAAAACCTATCCTCAGCATTACAAGATGTCAATGCATCCATCTGGGAAGAGACACAGGAAGTGGACAGATTCCCCCACCCCCTTCCTCGTGTGTCAATCTCACTGAATCTCCTTCCCTCCCGAGGCCCCAGGAAGGGGCCATCTAGGAGCCCACACCCCTCAGAGGAGCCCCCAGTCATGTGTGTACCATTAAAGAATTTGATGATGTCTGTGAAATCCATGTTGTTCTCCAAGATGATGTCACGGTAGACCTCCACCAGAGCCAGCGCGATGAACAGGACGTAGTGGGCCGACGAGACGTGTTTGGCCGCCCAGATGGTCTCCCAGACAGAGAAGACGTCATCGTAGACGAGTTCTGCTGGGACACCAACGTGCACACGCACGGGGAGGGTGTCAGCCACAGAGCTCAGGGGGCTGCCTGCCCTCTGGGAAGATCCCAGGGCAGCTGTGGTCTGAGCTTCTGTCCTGGTGCAGCAGACAGAGCTCAGGCCAGGAGCTAGGAGACCTGAACTCTGTCATTTGACCATCAGAAGCCTCAGTTTTCCCTATCTGTGGAATAGGCAAAGTGAATCTAAGTTTCCAGCTCTGACATCCTGCAAGTGGAGGAACTGAGCATGTGCAGGTTTAACACTGACCTGTCCCTGCTCTGCCCCTTGACCAATGTCCCCCTCGCTCCCGGTACCCTCCTCCATCTCCTTGAACACCCATGGGGGTATCTCCCCCTCTCCCTGCACACGGAGCTGGCTGCTGCCTCTGGGTCTAGGTAAGAGATAGAAGGGAGCAATGGTTAAGAGCAAAGCTTTCTGTGTCCAATAGACTCAGTCTGAATCCTAGCTCTATCCCTTACTACCAAGGTGACCTTGAGCTAGTTACTATCTTTCCTCATCTCTCATGAGGTGATGCTGACAGTAGTAATGAGAAAATACACAGAAATGGCCGAGCACCGTGCCTGGCACTCAATAAGCCCCTCCATATGCATTAGGCATTATTCTTAGCATCACCCCAAGCTTGCACAACAGCAATGCTCTGCACTACACATGATTTTTAGGTCCCATGCGAAACATGCTTCATGGGCTTCAGAGTTCTCAGTCTCTGACAAGCAGCAGAATAGAGTGGAAGGAGGTGGACAGAGGGAGCCCAGATCCTGGTTCTAGTCCTCCTCGCTCTGAATTTTACTTTTCTCAGCCTTAGTTTCCTCATCTGTACAATGGGGACTGTAGCCATACCTGCTGCACGGTGTCACTGCAAGGTAAGGCAGGTGAACCGATCATCAGCACTCACTACGTGGGTGCTGCTCTCTTCCACCAGCTTCTGCTTCGTGGTACCTTTTCCCCCCTGAGGTTTCGCTACAAAGAGTCTGGGAGCAAGGCCCCGGTGTGAAGTCTGTACCTCGCTTGAAATCCAGCAGGAACCAGCGGTAGCAGAAGTAGAAGTGAGTGTAGTCCCCGTTCTGATGCATCAGCTCAAAGAGCTCTGAGTCCAGGATCTGTCAGAGGAAGCAAAGGTGGGCGTCAGCCTCCTGGGCGAAGGCCAGACCAGAGGGACAGCTGAATAAATGATGGTCCATCCCCGCATGGGGCACCAGGCGGCCCTTAACAACCGGTTGGAGTTAAAAAAATAGGCAAAGGGTTTGAAGCGGAAATCAACCTAGCTCAACCAAACATACTCGTTCCCCTGAAACAGATATGCAAATGGCTGATACGCACACGAGAAACACTCAATGCCATGAGTCATAAGGAAAACGCAAATCAAAACCCCAATGAGATGCCAGTTCATACCCACCAGGTCGGCTATAATACAAGTGGCAACACGGCAAAGTGTTGGTGAGGACGTAGAGAAACGGGAAGCCTGCTACGTTGCTGGTAGGAATGTACAATGCTGTGGCTGCAACTGCACTCCCAGATATATCCCCAAGAGAAATGAAAACCTATGTCCACATAAAAACTTGTACACGACTGTACAACACCATTCATAGCAGCCAAAAAGCAGAAACAACCCAACATCCATCAACGATGAAGGGATGAACAAAACGTGGTCCGCCCACTCGGGGGAATATGACGCGTGACGTCCTGGCACTCACTCGCTGTGGTGAGCGGGGAAAGCATTACGCTAAGTGGAAGCAGCTTGATGTCAGAGCCACGTATTGCAGAGACTAGTGGTTGCCAGGGCCCGGGGAGGGGGGCCAATGTTACTGGGTGTGGAGTTTCTTATGGGGACGGTGAAAGTGTTCAGAACTTAGGTAGTGCTGATGGCTTCACAACTGTGAATATTCTAAAAACCACTGAATGGAACATTTAAAAAGGATGCATTTTGTGATGTGTGAATTACATCTCAATAAAGCCATGTGTGTCGATGCGCGTGAAACACACCCAAACATTACTTAGAGGAAAAAGACCGACACAATCATCCTTTTAAGGGCCTGGGCCATGTCTTATTCACTGTGTGGTCACAGTGCCTGGATGGAATAAATACTCAGTGGGAATCAATCTGGTAGAGCTGATTTGAATTGTTAAGGCTGAGCTCAACTGAGTTTTTCAGTTCAATTCAGAGTTAAGTTGAATGGAGTTTTTGAGCTCAGCTCACTCAGCTGGGCTGAGCTGAGCTGAACTGAATTGAGGTAGGTAGGACTGAGCTACTGGGTTGGGTTAAACTAGGCGTGGCTATTAAGTTGATCTGAGGTCCATTGGGTTGAGTTGGAATAAGCTGTATTATTGAGCAGGCCCGAATCATACCTGGATCAGTGACCTCATGTTGGCAAAATGGGTGTCCATGGCGCCTCCGTGAGGGAAGTTCTGGTTCATTCTCTTCATGAGCTCCGTGAAGCAGCTGAAGGCAAGGGCCTCTGGGAAAGAGCACAGGAGAAACCGTCAGCTCCGGCCCTGCCCAGGGAACCGGAGGTCCTAGAGGATGGTCTCAGGTCCTGAGCTGCTTCATATCCATAAAGAATACTGGTCTGTAGTTTTCTCATGATGTGCTTGTCTGGTGCAGGTGTCAGGGCACCGACGGGCCCTTGTATAAGGACTGATCTGATAGAATGAGCGGAGAAGTATTCCCTCCTATTCTATTTCTTTTGGAAGAGTTTGGGAAGACTTGGTATTCATTCTTCTTTAAGTGTTTGGTGGAAATCACCAGGGAAGCCATCTGGGGCTGGGTTTTCCTTTGTTCTCATTCACGTTTGTGCCATTGGTGGCTGGCAAAGGCCTGGCTGGGTGTTGCGCACTTGGCATTAAGCACTGGCCATCAGGGAACAAGAGGCCTTTTTGTTTCACGAGGACCTTGATGAGCTCACCAGACAGGTCTGGGCACCCGCACTGACCCCTTCCACGGTCTCACAAAGTGAAGTTAACCACCCTCCTCTGCAGTAAGAAGGAACCTACGCCCCCAGCTCCCAGGCGGGGAGAACACACTCACCGTCATCCAGAATGACCAGCAGTGGGGCCAGGAGGTCACACATGCCCTGGACATAGCCAATCTCAATGTGCTGCCAGATGTAGCTACAAGCAAGACGAGGGGCTCAGTGCTGACACCCACAACCTGCCTCTCCAACCCTCTCCCCCTCTGCCTCCTCTGTGGTTCAGGACCTTGTGCCTCACCTGGACCACTAGACCTCCTGCCTGCATCCCCGTACCCAGTCTCATGCTCTTCAAGCATCACATGCTCAGCCACTAGGATGGCCTTCCTAAAGCCCAGCATGCTCAGACACCTTCCCTGGCACCCAGTGCGTGACAGGCCAAGGCCCGCACTCCTCAACAGGAAGTGCAAGGCACTGACAGTCTCTTCCTAACCCGTCTGCACAGTCCCGCCATCGCTTCCCTGTACTTCCTCTCCGCCACAGGGAGGTGTCCACCTTTGCACAGATAGAGCACGCACCCTCTGGCTGTGCTTTGGCCCCAGCAGTTCCCTCTGTGTGGAATTCCCACCTGTCCCTGAATAGCAATAGCTAATGTTTACTGAGCACTCACTGTCTACTCAGCCCACTAGACGTGTACTGCATCACTCAAGTTTTAAAGCAATCATACGACAAGGATCCCATTTCACCAGTGGAGATAGCACAGAGAGAGGTGACATGCAGAGTCAGATGCCTAATAATAATTGACAGAAGCACATTTTGAAACCAGACGACTTCACCCCTGGGCATGTGCTCCTAACCTGTAGGCCAAATGGTTTCTTCAGTTTCTCCTAATTTTGCCCAAGTCCATCTTGAATGTCACTGCCTCTCTGAGGCCTTCCGTGATTTTCCCAGATGCCATAACCAGGCAAAAATCAGTCTATCCTTCCTTCCTCCCCAAGCACTTTTTCATTTTAATGTAATATTATATTTGTATCTCCTAGACTAAATTTTGAGAGGCAGTGATTGCTTAGTTAAGAGGCGGTGCTTATGAATAAGTTAGAGCAGGCTTCAGTAAACCTTTTCGGAGAGGTCCGGGTAACAATTATCGTTAGCTTGGTAGGTCACATCTTCTCTGGCTTGACTACTCAACTTCGCAAAAACAATTAGCATGCAACAAACAGGGTTGGCTGGGTTCTAATAAAGCTTTATTTATAGTAACAGGTGATGGGCTGTTAGCGTGGAAAGAAGTCCAGGATGTATTATTGAGTGTAAAAAGCAAGTTGTAGAAAAATAGTTTATAGTATAATCCCATGTAGGTGGAAACTTTAAAATATGTATGCTATTATATATCATATAACAGCAGTCCCCAACCTTTTTAGCACCAGGGACCAGTTTCATGGAAGACAATTTTTCCATGGACCAGGGTGGGGGATGATTTTGGGATGATTCAAGTGCGTTACACTCAAACTCACCTCCTGCCGTGCAACCCGGTTCCTAACAGGCCCGACCGGGATCGGTCCATGGCCTGGAGGTTGGGGACACCTGTCATATAGTATATCTATTACGCACGTTTTATATATACACACATATATATAGCTCTGGAGGAACAGCAGTAGTTACTTCTGGGTGAGTGGCACATGGGAAGAAGTTTCTCTTTAGACCTACTAACTTCTGATTTCCTTGGCTGACTTAGGTTTTTAATAAGTATGGATTACTTTCCTATTTTCAGAAATGAAAGTAATAATTTTGAATGAAAAGTAGTAAATAACCCCAGATCTTGGCTTAATGAAATAAAGCACAGATTCTAGAGCCCGAGAGACGTGGGGTGACCTCCTGTTCAGGCCCTGCCCAGCAGGGGGGCTGGGGGGCAATGCAGCGCCCCTCTGAGCCCCCACTCCTGACCTATAAAGGGGGCTAATGCTCATCTCATAGGCTTGTAGTGAGGACTAAGTGAGATGATGTTAGTAAAGGACTCCGGATAGAGCCTGGTGTACAGTAAGTGCTTAGTAAATGTCCTCTCTTATTAGCATCACTGTGCTTGACATACTGTCGTCAGTGTGGGCCGGAATAAGACCCCAGGTGGGCAAGGGGCCCGCTGAGAGGCTGCAGTTCTCGCTGGGCTCCCCGCAGCCCTCACTCTGCCATCCCCATTGGGTGCCCTGCCGACCCAGCCCTGCCCCCGCCCCAGCCACCTGCACATGATGTTGCGCAGCTTCTCCAGGTTGGTGGGCGTGAAGTACCAGTAATTGCGGTCACACCTCTGCACGTCCTTCTCGATGCGGTGCAGGTTCACCGTGTACAGGTCGAGCAGCTCCGGCTGCGCGCCCGCGGGAGGGGAGGAAAAGGACGATTACACCCAGCTCTTCACAGAGGCTGTCTCATTGAAGAGATTCCCCCTCCCCCCCAACCCTCCCCTGCCAACCCTCCCCTGCCGTCACTGATGCCAACATCCTCTGCTGGGGGCCAGTCAGGTGTTTAATTTGGTTTTCGTTGTTGTTTTCTAAGCAAACCTCTTTCACTTTGGATGATGAACACTCTTAATTTTTTTCTTTGATAAAACAATCCTACAAGGTGCATGGACTTAGCATCCCCACCTTACAGATGAAGGAACTAAGAGAGAGTTACAACTGCAGCTGGAAGGAGGTCCCTCTGGGCTGAAACCTCGTTAGGAAGAACGGCAGAGCTGCACAGCAGCCCAGTTCCGGACGTGCGCGGGCCTGATGCCTTGACCCAACACTCCTGATGAAATGGCAAGACAAAAAGAACATTTAAAGGCCAAAAATTAACCCCAAAAGGCAAGAAAATACCAAGGCTGGCTTCTGCCTTGAGGGGATCTGCCAAATTGGGAAAATTTAAGCTTGGATTTAATGGTGTTGTGGTCCCACCCACCCTCAAGGTAAGGAATCTAGTAAGAGACCTCCCCATATTAAGGCAGGACCTCAAAGAGCCACACCCCCAGCAAGGAAAAACTGGAAAAACTAACATCCTGGGGTCTCCAGGACAATTGCCCATCTTGAAAATAGGGGCCCAATTAAGTATAAAAGATATCTAATCAGAGCATTAACTTACGCGGGTTGATACCCAAATTCCCACCACCCAGGCCATCTGAAGCAGCAGAGGACCTAATTTACAACGGCCTCGGGCTGGTGACGTGCCTGGGTACCAGCAAGAAGCTAAAGAAAACCCTCTCTTGAGGAATTTACCTTCCACCTAGGCCTCAAATAGCATAAGAGCTAAAAGTTTCAAGAATGTTTCAGAAGAGATTTAGGCAACTGGCAAAGAGTCTGGGGTGGGGTGGGGGGTAAGAATTTTATATATATCGAACTAAGAAAAAGAAAGCAGAGACTAGAAAATGAAAACATTTAAGAAAATCACAAATGTTTGCAGGAGAAAAAAAAATAAGTGCAGGTGACAAAATGGTACACACATTATATTATAACAACAAAAACTACTGATCAGTCATTAACTAGTATATGCTATAATACAGCACACACTATTTGACTGTACGGGACGGTGGTGGCAGGGGAGGTCCCACTTATGTGGCGAGGACCTGGGGGTGGGGAAGGAAGAGGACCGAACCCTCTTCTTCCATAGTTGAGAGTCCAGAGATAATGTCTAAAACTGAAGAAAAACTAAAAAAAAAAAAAAAGAGCATCAAGCACATTGTTTACAGACACAAGGGTGAACACCAGATAATTTGGGCAGAACAAGTAGCTACTCGTGCCTCTGGGGGGGCCACTCTGGGGGCAGTCTGGAGAGAACTCCCCGCATGTCTGCACCCAGCCTCATACCAGTGTTTGCCTCTTCCAACTACGGACATGCGTATCTTCGACAGAAATAACAAGATCTTTGAAGGAAAACGGACATGGTGCTGCAAACGTCCCCTGCAGCTGATCTCCTCCGGCTCGGACCTGAGTGTAACTCAGCATGCTCACCACCAAGGCCGCTGCTGGTGGAGCGCTCGCTGCATGCTAGGCCCAGAGGATAGGACGCAGCAACTTTGAAAACAACTCAGGAAGATTGACAGGGAAATCGAGGCTCAGAAAGATGAAGGGGCCATCTAAGCCAGTCACTTTGAACCCAGGACTGTTTGACTGCAAAGCCCATGTCCTTCAAGTGTTACATCACCTTCTCCCCGAAATGGGTTTCCACGGAGAACCCTCCATGGTGGGGAAAATGCAATGAACCAGACATCGTCTGGATAACTGAGGTTTGGGGGTACGCTGCCTCCCCACCACAGCTGTAGAAGATGGAGTACAGGGGGATTCTAGACACTTACGGAGTAGGTGACACCGCTGGAGGACACAGGGGACGCCTCGTTGTTGGCAGAAGTGCTCACGGCCAGGGAAGCCAAGGCTGGGAAGAGACTCTCCATCTCGGGCTCCTCTGAGAGGTTGTCCTCACTGTCCGCCTGGCTGCGCTTCTCCGCCTCGCCGCCCCCCCAGCCCTCCATCGGGGCGCCCTCCTTTTCAGGCAGGGCCACGTCCATGCTGCCTGGGATGGACATGAACTCGTCCATGCTCTCATTGGCGAGGAGGTCACTCTCCAGGCTGTCCTGCACGGCCAGCTCCTCTCGGGGAGCCTCGTCCCGGGACGTGGTGGCCTCGCTGCTCTGCCCCTCATCCATGCTGCTGTCCCCAGGCCGAAGCACCAGGGAGGCGTTCCGCTGGGGGTCCATGACACTGTCTTCTGTACTCAGGCTGGGCTCCGAGTGCTCCGAGAGGCCGGAGGAGAAATTGTGGGAGGAAGGATGGCCGGAGTCTGGGGAACAGGTGCCATTCACCAGGTTCCCATTGGGGATCTTGGGCTGTTTCTCCTCCAGTCTGCCTTCTGCCTCTACCTGCTCCACTTCGTCCACAGACTCGAACACCTGAAGATAAGGTGCACAAAGACAGATGGACTAGGATGGACCCTGGTGCTGCTTCCAGCAGTAATTTAAATACTCATCAAGAGGGGATTGGTTTAACACAGAACAGGCACGTGGTGGAATACTACACAGTCGGTAAAAAGCCAGGACAATGTGTAATACATGTTCCCATGTGTGAAGAATAAAAAGTGACCTATATGCATGAAAATGCATAGAACAATCCAGAAAGAAACAAGGAAGCACTGCAGTTGACTCTGTGAAGGGATTACTAAGGCATTTAAATGGAAGGAGAATACCTTTCATCATATAAACTTACGTTCACATAATTTAGGTAAAATATTAGTTAACAACGTAAGGATCAGGATGAACGGAGCTCATTATACCCATGTGGTTGACCGTTATGGATCAATTTTCAAAAGCAGTTCGATGCACAGATGACCCTTGAACGATGTGAGGGTTGTGGGTGTCAACCCCTTGCACGAACACCCACATGCAACTTTCAACTCCCCAAAAACGTAACCAGGAGCCTACTGTGGACCTGAACCCTAACTGATGATGTAAGCAGTTGGTGAACACATTTTTACATTATATGTATTACATACTGCATTCTTACCACAAAGTAAGCTGGAGAAAAGAAAGTTTTCTTAAGAAAACCATAAGAAAATGTATTTACAGTACTGTACGTACTTACTGAAAAAACCTGCACAGAAGCGGACCTGCACAGTTCAAACCCAGGCTGTCCGAGGGTCAGTCACACACAAAACACTATGGGGAAACCTCCAGGACGCGTCTCGAAGGTTTGTGTTCCTCCGCGTCCTGTGCGTAGATTTCCTCAAGGACGGACCACAGACCAAGTCATCTGCAGTATTTCTTCTCTGTGCAGTTATGTCACCAACTTGATTTACTGCTCATTTCAAATGTTTCTGGTTTTTTTTTCATTTCTTTGGACTAAACTGCTTTAAGTTATGTAAAAAAAAATTAGCTAACTCCAAAGTCAAAACTAAACAACAAGGTGTATTCAGGGAAACATAGCTTCTTTCCCTGCCCCTCACCTGTAGGTAAACCATTTGACTTGTTTTGGGTTTATCCGTCCACTGTTTTTGAAAACAGATGCAAATACATGCACATATTAACATTTCTCCTTTTCACACAAGGGGCAGAGTATGCACATTTTCTGCACTTGGCTCTTCTCTTTTACATTGAGTAAGACTGAATTAACATGAATGAAGGGGAGGCTGTTAAACAGGAAATAAGTATAAGAGTGTTTACGCAGAAGTTTGAAGACCACCAAACACTGCGTCACGCTGTCTACATGCGTCTGCATATGTAAGGTCTTACAGAGGGTCTGGAAGGCGGGCCGGTGAGCTGACAGCAGTGTCATCTCCAGGGAGGGCAAGTGGGGGTTAAGGATGGTCAAAGCCAAATTTAGCCTTCGCTGTAATAGTTTAGTGATTTTTACAGGGAGAACAGGTTCATACGTTACTTGTGTAATTAGAAACTCAATCTTTGCCCTGGCTGGTGTAGCTCAGTGGATTGAGCGCTGACTGTGAACCAAAGGGTCGCTGGTTCGATTCCCAGTCAGGGCACATGCCTGGGTTGTGGGCCAGGTCCCCGGTGGGGGCCACGTGAGAGGCAACCACACATTGATGTTTCTCTCCCTTTCTCCCTCCCTTCCATTCTGCCTAAAAATAAATAAATAAAATCTTTAAAAAATAAATAAAAAATAAAAACTCTATCTTTAATGCTAGCATAAAAGCTAAAACAGATAAACCAAACGTGACCTATAGACATATGGATATCCGAGTGCACCACTCCAGGCTGGAGGGAGGGGCGGGCAGGGAAGGGGCGGGGCCTCAGGAAGGTCACCTGTGTGCTGCTGCTGGAGTCACTCTGCAGGCGGAGGTTCTGGCGGCCAGAACTGCAGCTCTGGGAGGACTGAGAGGAAAGAGGCAGGAGGGAGCGTGGGTGAGGCTGCATCGTCCTGGCTCAGGGTCCCCGCGCTGAGCTCAGGACTGGCTACTGGGCTGGGAGTCAGGAAGTCTAGTTTTGTCCCTATTCGTGACTTGACCAAGACCCCTCTCAAGGCCTCAGGTTCCTATCTGTAAAATGACAGAGGGCGGGGAGTTTCACTCCCTGATCCCGGGAGCCTCCTTGGAGACCACACCGGCCTCTGAGCCTCTACCTCCCACCCCTGCAACCAGAAAACCCCATCTATAATTGCTCTGAACTTGAGACTGCTGGCTAACATTCTAGTTTGACTCACAGCAACTTGTTTTATGAATGGCCTGATATTTTACTCCCTCTTTGTATAGATGCTTTTTGCCCTTACAACTTCTAGTTCCTGCCTACTCTGATGCTAGGCTTGGCCACGTGACCTGCTTTAGCCAATGGGATGATAGCAAAGTCCACAGGGCAGAGGCTTAAAAAGTGCCTGTGTACTCATGTGTCTGTCTTCACGATCTATGTTCAGTATGATAACACACCCAGGTCAGCAGGCTGGAGGATGAGATGTGGAACAGAGCTGAGTCAACCAGGGCGTGTGACAGTCAACTAAGCACGTCAAGGCCAACTTTCAGTTGAGCTTCAGAGTTCAGAACTGCTCTGCTGACCCACAGACTCAGGAGTGAAAGTAAATGTGTGCTGTTGGAAGTCACTGACCTTTGGGGGTTGTTTGTTACACAGTGTTAGTGTGGCAATTGGTGGCTGACACATCACTGGTGAAGAGAATTAAGGTTCCTCTCAGCTCCTGCTTTGGGCTACTAAATTGGAGATTCTGTGACAACAGGTATGTCTGAGTTGGTGGCTGAAGTATTCCGATATTCCAGAACATTCCTGATGACTACCTGGCACATGGTAGGCACTCAATAAGCATTTGTTTTATAAATGAAAGTCTAGCACTGTGGTAGGTGCTTCATATACACTATCTTCTTTAAGCTGCACATTGCCATTTGACAGATGAGGAAACTGAGGCCCAGAGGTTTGGGTGCTTGCCTGAGTCCCCAGAGCTAGGAAATGGTGGGGCTGGAGGTCAAACTCAGGACTGTCAGACTCAGTATTACCTTCCACCCAAAACTAGGGGTGAGACTCTGTCCCAAGGTCCCAGACACTAGCCCTCACCATTCCGACCTCAGCCTGATGGAGCGGATCCTGGCTTTCATACCTTCACCCCCACTCCCCTACCCCACCCCCACTCCCTGAGCTGACCCGCCCATCACCTCATTGCTGATGGTGGAGTCCCGGTGCATCATCCGGTGCAGGTGACTATCCAGGCTGGCCCCCGATGAGCATTTGGCCAGGGCAGCCGCATGGGACTCCCGCTCCCTCTGCCGCACAATCGCCTCGCAGCCCAGCCATTCAGCCATGGTCTGTGCGTAGCAGGCATGCATCTGCTCGTCCACCTGCCAGGGCAGACACAAGGTCACCCGAAGCGCTGAGATCCCTGGGGACAGCCGACCCAACCAGGAAGACCAGGTGGCTCTGACCTGGAATCCGGAGCCCCGGGAACACCCATCCAACATTCATGGCACAACGTCCGAGCAACATCAACTGAGCACCTACCATGCGCCAGGTACCGGCTAGGCCCTAGGGGTACAGAACAGTGAGCAAGGCTACTCTTTTGTTTCAATCCTTCCTATCACAATAACTTTTCTATTGCTACATGCTGAAAGGGTAACACAGGGTTAAATAAAGTATATTATTAAACTCATGTCACCTTGATGAAAAGGCACACACGTGTGCCACACACACACGAGCAGATGCAAGTACAAAACCTGGTGAAAGCACTAACAGAGTGTGTACTTTAGCTAGTGGTACTCTGTTGACATTAATGTTCTGGTCTGATAATGCACTATAGTTCTGTTTTCATTGGGGAAAGCCAGGTGAGAGGTACAGAACACTTCTATATTATTACTATTATTAGTCTTAGAAAAAGAATTTATTTATTTGCCCTTAGAGAGAGGGGAAGGGAGGAAGAGGGAGAGAGGGAGAGAAACAACGTGAGAGAGAAACATAAATCGGTCGCCTCTCGAGCGCCCACAACCGGGGACCTGGCCCACAACACAGGCATGTGCCCTGACTGGGAATCCAACTGGAGGCTCCTCGGTTTGCAGGAAGATGCCCAACCCGTAAGCCACACCAGTCAGGGCACCTCTATAGTGTTATTACTGCTATGTCTTGTCAACTTTTATTTCAAAATAAATGTAAAATTATTCATTGCATCAGTTTCTTTTCACTTTTAAAAATGCAATTACTAAAACATTTAAAAACTACAGTGTGGTGTTGTGCTGAAGATTACTGATTACAGTGCAGTACATGTCAGTGGAACAGAGATCCAGAAGTAGACCCCACGCACATGCCCGCTGATTCTTCACAAAGATGCCAAAGCAGTTCAACGGAGGAAAAGCCTTTTCCATACACAGTGCTGGAGCAACCGGACCCGCACAGGCAAAGTGTACCCGACCTAAACCACACACAGTATACAGAAATGAACTCACAGGGGATCACACACTTAAATGGAAAAGGTAAAACTATAAAAAACCTTTTTAAAAAATAGGAGAAGATCTTCAGGATTTAGGGCAAAAAATTCTTATGACTTGACACCAAAAACACAATCTATCAAGAAAAAAAAATCAATAAATCAAACCTCATCAAAAATTTTAAAATCTGTTATGCAAAAGACCCTGTTAAGATGCGAAGACAAAATACAAACTGGGAGGAAACACCTGCAAACCGCAAATCCAACAATAGATGCACATCTAGAGCACATAAAGAACTCTCAAATCCAAGAGTAAGAAAACCAACAATTCAACTTGAAAATGGACAGCAGACACGAGCTGACATTCACCGAAGACACTCAGACGGCAAGCAACCACGTGCAGAGATGTTCGGTGTCGCTGGCCACTTGGGAAAAGGAAACGCCATTTACACACCTGTCTAAATGGCTGACATAAGAAATAGTAACAACACTACGGCCTGGTGAGGATACAGGTGTGGGTAACTCATACATCGCTGGTGGAAATACAGAACGGTACAGCCACTGCAAAAGTTTGCCAGTTTCTTATAAAACTAGGCGTGCAAAACAAAGCATTTATCAGTTTCTTATAAAACCAACCACGGGACCCAGCAATTACACTCCTGAGCACTTATCCCAGAGAAACAACTGATGCTCACTCACGAGAAAACCCATACATGAATGCTCATTGCACATGTACTTGTAACAACCAAAAAACTGGAAACGGCCCACCCATCCGCCAACAGGTGGGGAGGTGAACGCGCTGTGGGGCGCCCATCCCATGAAACACTGCTCAGCCATGAGAAGGAACCAACTATCGATCCACACAACAACTTGGATGGATCACCAGAGACTTTGCTCAGTGAAAAAGTCAATCCCAAAAGATCCTTTATTGTATGATTCCGTTTATACACCATTCTTGAAATGACAAAATTATGGAAACGGAGAACGGGTTAGTGGTTTCCGGGGGTTGGGGACAGGGGTAAGCAGGAGGCATGAGGACCCTCATAGCCCCAGAAATGCTCAGTGTGCTGACTGTGGTGGTGACCCACAAACCTCCATGTGTGACAAAACTGTATGGAACCACACACACACACACACACACACACACACAGATGAACGAGTACGAGTAAGTCGGGAAGCTGAATAAATCTGTAGAGTGCGCCCATGTCCACACCCTGATTGTGATGCTGTACCGTGTAGTTCTGCAAGATGTCACTGTTGGGGGAAAATGGATACAGGATGCATGTCGTCTCTCTGCATTATTTCTTGCAACTGCACGTGGATCTACAATTATCTCAAAAGTTTGTTTTAAAAAATGGCGCCTGTGGCTCGTGCCGTATTCCTATTGGACAGGCTGCCCTCCAGCTCCCTGGCTCCCCCCACCTCTCTGCCCCGCCTTGGTGACTCAGCCCCACAGTACCTGGCTCCTCTGGTTGCCCATGGGGGTGACTAACCTCCTTCCTTTCTGTCTCTGTCATCCCGAACTGGTAGTGGCCCAGCAGGAAGGGCCACACAGCCTTGCGGATCTCGGGCTGGATGCCCCCGTAGTAGACAAGGCGCAGCAGCTCCTGCTCCTCGTAGCTCTGTGGGGCGAGGGGGGGGGGTGTGGGGGTGTGGGGGGGGTGGGAAGAGCACAGGGTGTGGTCAGCAGAAACCCTGGGGCAGTCTCTGCGCCCCGGGGGTGCTGCTTTTCAGACCTCATTCTCAGAGATCCTGCCATGATGAGCACAGCCGTGTGTACCCAACATTCACTATGCAACGTGACAACAGAACAGAACCCTGGGATCCCCCCAGCGGCCCACCGACAGGAAAACGGCACACCCCTAACAGGGAGATATCTCAGAGTCAAAAGGGCTGGGGTGTGTCTGTGAGCGCCCACATGAAACGATGTTCAATGTGTGTTGTTAAGTGGAATGAAGCAAGATGTAGATCAGGTCTAGCGTGAACTCATTTTGTTAAAATAAAAAAGCCAGTGTATAATGAATTTATATTTCTACTTAATTTCAGTCAATTTTATTACCGTGCTTATTTGGGAATATTGTCTTGAAGTTTTTAATCTCTTTTTTTTTTTTTAAGATTTTATTTCTTTATCTTTAGAGAGAGGAAAAGGGAGAAACACCAATGTGTGGTTGCCTCTCCCACACCCCCTACTGGGGACCTAGCCCGCAACCCGGGCATATGCCGCCTGGGAATCAAACCGGCGACCCTTTGGTTTGCAAGCCAGCACTCAATCCACTGCGCCACACCAGCCAGGGCGGAGTTTTTAATCTTGACTAAAGCTCTAAGAAAATTGTTTTAAAGCAAATTAATCCACAACGAACAGTGGCAACTGGTTCTGCATACACTTAATAATTGAGGGGTACACAAGGATGACTTTAACAACCGTGTGTTCTGTTGTGGAGCAGATTTTTCTCTGCTAATTTTTTAAAATTCATTTTCAGGCAAAGGCTTTGCGGATGCAGTTAGTGAGGCCTAAGGACCAGCGCAGGTCCCGTGTGCAAGGCACCAATGACTGCTGCGAGCCTGCCCTGAAGGGCACCGGGGTCCCGTTTCCTCTCACAACTTTACTCCACGCTCCAAAATTAAAAGCATATTTCACACCTCAATGCTAGTCTTAGATGTATCCAACCACAAGGGCGAAAACAGCCATTCTTTTTTGTCCCCACTGGGAATGTTGGTTAGTATTATGTAGATGGCCTTGTCAAAGCTGTTTAAAAATCAGAGGATTAATTTATGGCTGAGGTTGTGAACTGTTCATCAAAAATCCACATCCTTTTCTCCTGGAATCTATAGCTGGACTCCATTTCCCAGCTTCCCATGCAGTTAGGTATGGCCATGTGACTGGGTTTTGGCCAATGGGATGTGAGAGGAAGTGATGTGAGCTGTTTCTGTGCCTGGGCTTTGAAGAAGCAGGTGTACTCCCCTCACACTCTCCATTTCCCCTCTGCTGCCTGGAGGCAGATGACCCAGGGTCCCAGGAGGATGGTGAGGCCGCAAGACTGACAGTCCACTCTACAGGGCGGAGAGGTGCCCACTCAGCAGGAATGCCCGCCCAGGAATGTTCAGTGAGCAAGAAATGGTGGTGTCCTGTGATCGACCTGTGGTGTTGATCAACTGAAAGAGCAGAGACTATTTAGTACTGCAGTTCTGTCTACCCTAATACAAAAATGAAACCAGAAACAGGGAAATCATGGCCAAACAGGTTGTAAAAGGACTGCAAAAACATTAGATGAAAAATACTCATTTTTGATAATTTATTGTGTCGACCAATTTGTCCTCGGACATGATGCCTTCTAAACAGGGGAGATCATTAGAAGCATTTGGGGAACTTTCAAAAAAACGCGAACTCTTGGGCTCCACTCCCAGAGATGCTCCATCAGCAAAGCTGGAGCGGAGCCCAGAGGTGCATAAATCTTTCAGACTCCTCGGGAAACGTGTGCTCTCGTAGACGGCAGGGATGGGGAACACCGTGACCTTTGCAGGAAGCAGGCTGGCACGTCTATTTAAATGTTGAATGTGCATCAATCAATTTTATTTCTAGGAATCTACCCTCAGAATAAAAGCACTAGTACAGAAAGGATTACGCTTATAAAGATGTCAACTGCAGCACTGTTGGACATGGTTCTTTAAAAAGGGAGAGGCCAGATGTCTGTCATTAGGGAAGAGTGAGAACGAATTACGGCCCACCCACCCCCGAGGCGCTGGAGTGCTAACATTCAGTGTTCCACCTGGAGATTTGGAAGTACATCCTTAACACAGAAGTAAGTTGGTTACTTAAAATCCAAGTGTGTCATGTCATGAAAAAAATAAGAGTGCAGATACATCTACATCGATATATCTGTATCTGTGGGTGTGTAAGTGCAGACAATGTCTGACAGGGCCTACCCAACCGGTCCCATTCAATGAGGGAGGGGATCCAAACCAGAGACGTATTTTTAATTGTACTATGAAAGACTGTCTCCTGCAGAGCCAAACTCCAGACTGGCTCCTCTGAGCCTTCCTGCTGACCAGGCCTCACCCTTGGGTCCTGTCCCCACCTGCCTGGCCCAGGGGTGGCAAGGATCCTGTTGTCAGGCTCGCGAGAACCTCCACCTGGATATCTGATCAGGGTCATCACCCCACCCTTCATGCATCGCTGGCCTGTCTTCAGCAAGAGTCCCCTGCCCTTGATGTCCCCTGTTTGTACTTTTCCACCCCCTGACCCCTCACTCTGCTCATTGGCCACAAATCAACAGCTGTCTGTACTGTATGTGGGATTGAGCTAAATTCTATTCTGATGTCTGTTTCCCCTCTTGCAATAGTACTGAATAAAATCTGTCTTTACAGCCAAAAGGTAAAACTAAAGATAAAAATAAAACATAAAAAAAAGTGTATTCCTTATGTAAAATTTGCTTTCTTCATTCTTGGAATTGTTCCAGTAAATAGGCGCTCCTCCTGTAATTTAGAAAAGCAATTTTTTTTTGGCAAAAATGTAAAACCACCCTTTTGCTTGTCCAGATTTGGGAACTAGTTGGTTTTCCTCACCAAGTCGCCCGGCATCCTTCCCCCGCCGCGGGGAAGCCGGCCCGCACCAGGCGCTCGGCCGAAAGGCACCGCAGCCTGAGCCACTGGGTTTACCAGCCTAGAGGAAAGGGCTGTCTTCCAAAGGCCTGCTCTCGGCAGCAGTTAAACCAGCGTTGTTCAAAGCGGATTCCACCTTCCACCAGCCACGGGAGGGATCTAACAAAGGCTCTGTGGCCAAATGCATCTGAGGGGGTGTTCCATATGCCCTCCCAGGCGCCCCCAATTTCCTGAGAGTGACCGGCATGTTAGCATGTCAAGGTTCAAAAAAGTCCTTCAGGAAAGCTGTTTAATCTTATTTCTCAAACTACTTGACGACGACACTGTTTTTTTCAAACATACACATTTTCCTTTCAGGGACACGTGTTTGTCTAGTAAGAAAATCTCAGAAATCTCCCCCCATGTGAAATATCCAAGTGGCAGAATCCCAGGCGCTAACACAGAGGCAGAAGAGAGTTTTGAACGGGGCAGGGTTTTCTGGGCCTCACTGTCTCCCTCTAACTGAGCTACTCTCACCGTTCCAAGTAGATTCAACTGGATTACAAGTTCCTCTCACTGGGGCCTCACAGCACCTTGTGCGCGACTGAGCACACAGCTGGCGCTTAATAAAAGCTCAGTGACTGACTGATTTTTACCCCTTCTGGACGAGGATATACATTTTCCATCCTCCTTGATCCTCACCCCAATGGGCACTGGGACTCTCAAGAAGAGGAGGGGGCCTTCAATTTGGGTAGGCGGAACTCAAAGGTATATATCACAGCATCCTTGAGGCCCCCATGAGCAGGTGTGTCTATTCCTCGGATGACAAGCTGCCCCCACCCGCTGCAGTGTCTGTCCCCCCACAGACTGCCTGGGCCGAGCCTACCGTGCTGTCCTGCAGGTACTGCTCCCAGATCCTGGCCGTCAGCCCGCGTCCAGCATCGCACGGAAAGTCCGCGGACACAATCCTGTGATTGACCAGGGCTGACAGGTGCGTCCTCACAGTGGACAGGTGTCTGCAGTACGCAAGCCCTGCAGGGGCAGAGAGGGACAGGGTCATCGTCCACCACCCAGCCCTTCTGGCCTCGTTACCTGGAGTCTCCCAAGCGCTGTCCACAACCACACTGAATCCTCACGACCCGGCCAGTTCTCACCATCCCCCTTTCCAGGTAAGGGACATTGGGCTCAGAGGGGTAGTCCCGTGCCGGCTTGACTGCTTAACAGCTCTGTGACCCTGGGGAGGTCCTATCACCTTTCTCAACCTCGCTCAGGGTGACACCACCTCCTCTGCTCCAATCCAAGGCATTTAATGCACAGGCTGGAGGCGAGAGGCGGCTGCTGACCCTGTGGGCTCACTGTGCCCATGGGCGCCTCCAGTCCACGCCCAGAGAGGAGGAGGATGGGGGAGGCGGGGCCGGGTCAGGAGGGTCCTGGCAAGTCGTGACTGAGAAGATGCTGGGAGTGCTGGTTTGCTTTCAAAGACGGCCCTGCCTGCCAACCGGCCAACCTTCACCCATCCGGGGCACCTGGAGGGCACAGGGCCTGGCATACAAGGGCCGCTCGGCAAATACTGGCTTGTGTTCGTTTTGACACTGTCTCTTCCTTCTGCCTCTCCCCACCACTGCATCCTGAGAGAGGACCCTGGGCCTCCCAGAGCCTGAGGACTTGCCCCTACCAACAACGGAGATAATCATGATGATGAGGAGGACAAGGATGAGGATGATGACGGTGAAGTAATGGCTAACACTTACATAGTGCACACTATGTGCCGGGGGCTGTCCTCAGAGCTTATATAACCGAACTCCTTTCATTCCCACCACAGCAGGTACCCTTACCATCCCCAGGTTATGGATGGAGAAACTGAGGCACAGACTGGCTTCCTCACTTGCTCAGGTCACAGTGCTAGGAAATGTGGAGTTGGGATGTGAACCCAAACTGCCTGGCTCTAGAACCTGGGCTCTCAACCACCATCAGGGATGAGCCACATCGTGTGATGACGTCACTCAAGACCCCTCCCCACCGTTCCCCTTCCTCCAGGAAGCTCTTCCCATTGGGTTCCATAAATACTCATCCACTGTCTGCTCCATGCCTGGCCCTGCATTAGGCGCTGGGGATGGGCGGTGACAGAACAGGCAAAAACCTCGATCTTGGAGAGCTCACGTTCTCCCCGCCTCTCTGGGACCCTGGGGCATAACTTGCGTGGCTCTTTCACAGGCCAACGCAGGATGTGTTAACACTTTCCTACAATCCCACGCCTGCTAAGAATTGCTAGGGCAGATGGAAAGCACAGAGCGTATGCAGGCAGGTGGCAGCTGTTGCTTATTAGCTGTGTAACTTTGGGCAAGTCACTTAGCCTCTCTGTGCCTTAGTTTCCTCATCTGTTACAATGAAGCAATCGGAGTACTTGTATTATGAATTTAGTTTTTAAGTTATTTGGAAGGAACCAGGCCACCTTTCCCTTCTGCTCCTGCCCACGGGCACGGAGGAAGGCAGCTGACAGCTACCAAGCACCCGTGACGTGCAATGCTAGGTGCTAGGGGCTTTATACACGCACCTCATTCAGTCTTAAAACCAAACACTCTGAGGTGGGCACTGGGAATGCGATGGTGATTAAGCCACACCCCTGTCACCAAGGAACCCCATTGCTCACTGCCCTCTCTTAGGACCAAAGGACGATATTTATCCCCAAACTGTACATGAGGCAACTGACGTTCAGAGAAGTTAATGTAACTTCACCAAAACCAGGCATCTAGGAAATAGAGGAGCAGAGGCCCAAACTCCAGAGCCAGGCTCCTTCCCCTGATATTGCTGGCACATAGTAGGCACTCAATGAGTACTCCCTGGAGACCACAGTGGCAAACGAGGTCAATACGCACATCCATAGAAGGCTCTGGAAAGGATCTGGTACTTCATGTTGTCACAGAGAAGCTTCAGGGGAGCCCTGCAGGTGGAGGAAAAGGGAGACACTTAGACCAGATCCACACACAACCCAGGCTTCCTGGAGAGAAGTACAACTCGTTATCTGTAGGAGCAGATTAAAATGAACTGGTCAAGGGGACTCTGCGGGTATTGTTTCTACCCATAAAGCCTCACTGCCCTTCTGCCATCAGTTTGGGAGCCACTGCCCAACTCTGTCCCAATGATCTGGGTGGGGCTGATTCTACCCAGTACTTGACTCAGGTTGGAGTCACAGTGATTGGGTAAGAGGTGGTCACGTGATCCAACCTAGGCCAATGAGAATCAGCCCCGGGACTTTTGTTGGAACTAGGAAACAGACACTTTTTTCTCTGATTGAGTTCCTAAGCCAATGAGCTACGGGGCAGTGACAGCTTGGATCCATTTTTGCTACTGCACAGAAGGGCCTGCTTGAGAATGAAACCATCATAGGGGCAAACAGAGGCAAGAACTAAAAAAACAGAGATGTTCCTGTTTTGATCATCTGGACCCAGCCATACCTGAAGCTACTACACCTGTGGATTTCTCATTTCTGTTGCAGATTTTCCCTTTTACTTGAACCAGTTTGAAGTTGGTTCCTGATACCTTCAGAAAGAGTTCTGACTTCTAAGTGACCCAGCTGACCCAAACAGAGCCAGATGTGGAATCAGAATCTGGCTGTCTGCAAAATCAGTGATGCCTCAGAAATTTCTCTTGTATAGGCATTTTGGGGGGCTTTTTGGCAGAAAGAGGAGAGAGGACTAAGGCCCCAGCATTGTTGGAGGAAAAAAAACAGGGACTGCAGAAGGGAGTGTTGTGCATTCTTGCAAAGAACATAGTAGAGCAATATCTGCATATTTATCCTCAAGACATCCAGGGACATCCAGCAAAATCCAGGAGACAGAGGTGGAGGCATGGCTGAAGTCCTCCAGTTATACATGGAGGCATTAAACTTTAATGACACCCTCTTGGTGCCCTCAGGTTGGCAAGGCTCAGGCTTGCTCAGATTACATGAGAACAGCATCTCACTGACAGCTGTCCCACAGTGTACCTGGCTATCTGCAAGGTGGTGAGCTCCCTGTCACTAGAGGTGTGTAAGCAGATACAGTGAGAGGGGGTACTAGGTTAGAACAGCATTTTTCAGTGGTCCACAGACCACCAGCCCATAATCACTTGGAATTTCTCCTACTCAAGCAGGACCTCTAGGAAGCTGTCCAGGAACCAGCAGGGTTTGCTGCCTCCCCCAGGTGATTCTGATGCACATCAAAATGTGCAAATCTCCAGTTATCTGGCTCTTCTCAAACTTGAAAGTACACATATGGTCTTCGGATGTTGTTAAATGCAGATTCTGCTTCAGCAGGTCTGGGATGAGGGGCTAGGAATCTGTTCAGGTGATAATGCCTCCATAGACCACACACTGAAAGCCAGGGCTTTGAAGGTTTCAAAAATTTAAATCCGGCTCCCACCCTCGGTGTTCCTATGGCTGAAGACTGAGCACCCACTGGGACAGAGACCCAGCAAGGAAAAAGGTTTCCATTCTCCCAGGCCAGGCAGGCTGGGTCAGAGGGAACAAGGCCGTTCCACAGAGACCAAAGCTCTACATGCAAAGCAAGAGCTGACCTAGGGATTTAACGGCACACAACAGAATGGTGTGTCACTTAGTGAGCATTACCACGTGCCAGGTACCATGTTGGCCACTGTAAACCTTCATTTGAACTATCCTCACAATGGCCATAATAAAGTGAGCATCAGTGTCCCCATTTAGTGGAGGGGCAAAACAAGGTGTGTGTGGCTGTCACTAAGCATTATTTCCGGTTTCTGCCTTTGAGGAGCACTTCCTGGTCCCTCATGAACAGGTATGAGTGGAAATAACAGGTGCCTCATTTGGGCTGGAGCACTGAGTCGCTGGTTAGAGTCCCTCCGAGCCACCGTTCCCTCAGTCACTGTGATTGGTAGTATTCAAGGTGGTGGTGGCTCCATCAGCAGGGACCTTCAAGGTGGAGGAAGAAGAGTCCCCACCTGACCCATAACAGACACGTGGCTTGCATGACAAGTCAACCTTTGTTGCAATAGCCCCTGAGGTTGTAGGACTGTTTGTTCCTGTGCCACACCTTGCTTATCCTGACTGACGCATGTAAGAAAGCTCCAACAGCTAGGACCGGACAAGGGTGCAATTTAACCAAGACATGGATGATTCCATAGCTTCTGAAGTCAGTGCAAGGCAAATAATGGGTATCTCCAAATCTTTGGTAAATCCTTCCATTTCCTGTATCAACAGCGCAAGCCCCTCCTACCTCTCATGGTTGCAGCCATTGGTTGAGCTACCATCAGCCAAGCCACTCTGCGAACAGGATGAGCAAGAGGATTTGCGGGGACTGGGTTGCCATAGGGGTGGCAGGTTGCTCACGGAGACATCCATCAGGTCCTGGGGCACTGGGGTGGGCAGAAGAGGCAGAGGAAAGGCGCTGGGTAAGCCCATGTGGGTTACAAAAACCTCACCCCAAAACATGCAGCTCACTCCTAAGCCAGCACAGGGATAGAAAAAGCCCCTGAATGTCAGAGTAGGAAACAGCGACCCGATCATTGTCTGACCCAAGTCCTTGAGCCCACCTGATCCAATGAAAGCCACCACCAAGATATGGGGCGCCCAGCAAATGGACAGAGCTGATGACAGTGAAGAGACAGAGGAAGAAAACACACAGAGAGACCAGAGCCAAGGAAACAGGCCCCATCCCACAGTAGGAGGCCAAGCCTCACGCCATGTTGTCACTCAGCTATCCTCACAGGGGGTGGACCCAAAGGCAGGGGCCCCACTGGGCGTTTCAGGGGGAGGCGGATAGTTTCCAGTTCCCACAGGTGCACTCGCTGGGTGAGAGACTCTCTGCTGGTGAGATAGAGGGAGCCTGGCCCAGCTGGTGAGACAGGGTCCACAAGGGCAGGAACCAGTGGGGTTCCCCAGGGAGGCGGCACCTGCGCTGTCCATGGTCCTGAGCTGCACAGCGGCTCCACCAACCGGTCTCGGACAGGCTGTGACTCCCCACCATCATGAAGGAGGCTTGTTATAGAGTAGTAAGCCTGTATCCCATCCCTGACCCGCTGAATTAAAACCCTGTGGTGTGACAGCCCTCCAGTCTGTTTCAGAAACTATTTCAATAGAGCAGCCACATTGGAGAACCAACAAGGCACGACTGCTCCCCTAACTCCTGGACAGCGATGATTCCTGCTCAGCCGCCCCCAGGACACAGCGCTCAGTCTCCCTCACTGCTTTCTCTCCCAGCTCCGGGAACACCGCAGCATCTGCCACGCTGCAGAGCAAACACACCGGTGACGTAGACATTACAATTTCTATAGCTAACTTGCTGGCCTCTTGGCAGATTGGGACAGGTATGACGAAGTTATTTTCTCTAGAACAGGGCTCAGGAGACATTTTCTGCATAAGGCCAGGGGGAAAATATTTTTGGACTTGTGAGCCATTTGGTTGCTATTGTGACCACTCGGCTCTGCTGACATGGTACAAGTGTAGCCATGAGCAAAATGTAAACAAGTGAGCGTGGGTGTGTTCCAATAAAACTTTATTTATGGGCACTGGAATGTGAGTTTCATACCACATTCGCCTGTCACAAAGTATATTCTGCTTTTGATTTTTTTTCAGTTATTAAAAAATGTAAAAACACTCTCAGCTCACGGCTGCACAGATGAGGCCGGATCTGGCCTGCAGGCCACCGTTCGCCGAGCCCCGTGCTGGCAGATCCGGGGGACGCGTATTTGCCCCACGGGCACCGCGTCCTCAGGGACGGCTGGTAGTGCCTGGCCTCTTCCTTGGGCTCCAAGCAGTGGGGACGTAATGGACTCGGCCCCACTTGTCAGCAGAGCTCCGTGGTTGACGGGGTCGGCACCTACCTGATGACATAGTAGAAAGCTGCCTCCAGAATGAGGTTTCGGGAGCCACCAAAAGTGGCTTGTTACACTACTCCCCAAGCAGACTCTCCAATGAGCTCGCAGAGAAAGACCAGCAAGCCCTGTATGTTCTAGAAAAATGGACCCAGTTCTTCGTCTGTCTTAGGGAAATGCTGATCAGCTGTGCCCATGTGTGGCAAGCACGCTCTGCCCTCAGCCCTTTCCTCCCGTGGATCACTGGTGGATCCCTTCCCTACCGAAGCCACGACAGTCCATGCTGCGTCCTGCAGGGCACAGGCAGGACTGCACAAGGGCAGCGGGTTGTCTCCTGCCTCCACCTCCACTGGGACCAGCACTCAAATGACAACATGGCAGAGGTGGCCGGCACCTAGCCCCAGGAGTGGGGGATCCAGACATTACTGGGGGGCTGCTGCTTCAACACCGGCGTGGGGAGGGTGGTGTCCCATCTGGTTTGCGCCCACTGACTGTCCCTGGCCACCACCAGCATGGACCGGCCCACAGGAACAACCATCCAGGCAGGGCCCACGGAGACAGGGGACGTGCTGCCCAAGGGGTCGGCAACAACTTGAGACAAAACAAAAAGCATCGGTGAGATGGAAGGTCTGAGGTGGGCAGAATGCTGGAACGACTAGAAGAAACAGTTCCTGGGGGCTTGAACCTCTCCCCTGCCCTGCCCCCCACAACTCCCAGGTATCGTGTGTGATTAGGGGAAGAAAGAACGGTGATATTCGTGAAGCGCCTCCTCCGTGCTGGGGCGATGCTAGGCAGAGGGGTGCCTTGTCACAGGGGTGCCCCCGGTGAGGGATGCATCTTCTCCTGCTTCGTAGAAGAGAAAACTGAGGCTTGGAGTGATGAACAACATACTCAGCCAAGGTTCCCAGGTGGTAACTGGCATGACTGGTCTCTCTGATTGAAGTCCCCACTTTCTCCTTCCGCTAACAACAGCTACCGCTTACTGAGCGCAAGCATGACCCCTTTCACAGATCAGGAAGCTGAGGCCTGGAGTATTTAAGCAGCATGCCCAAGACCACCCAGCTGGTGAGTGGTGGAGCCGAGGTTCCAACCCAGGGGATGAGATCCTGAGATCCTATCCCCTGGGCAACTGGGGCTCGATCCGCTGGGGCACCTCTGGGAGCCAGGCAGAACACACTTCCGAGTTTTCTCCACTGAGGGGGAGGGAGCCGGACACTGGTACACCACCTCCTGCCGGGCACTGGCGGAGGGCTGCTCCAGGGAGCACTGACTCCCTGGCACTGCTCTGTGCCCCAGCCATGGGCAGAGGGACCAAGGTGGCCAGAGAAACCCCTCAGGCAAAGAGACCCTGAGCCTGGGAGCTGGCGGTGGGGTGGCATGTACAAAAGGGCATGGGTGAGCACAGCTGGCACCTGTCCTGCCGGCACATGCAGGGCCACAGAGGCTAACGTTGATCTTCCCCAAACAAGGGACATCCAGCACCCAGCCTGGCTTCCAGCAAGAGCCTACATGTACTTCGTTGGAGGACGAGCCCCTGAGGAGTGAGTTTTCTGGGAAGGTGGCCCCAGGGCCATCGCGTCCTCACGAATGCATCAGCTCTCTGGCGGGGCTGTGAGCCACGGACAGCTCCAGCCCCTAATCCTGGTCAGGAATGGGCATGGTGACAAACACTTCAGGACACTCTGTGGCTCTTAATGACGCAGCAACACGAGACTCGGCTCCCAACTGGCCACGAATGAAAACACACCAACTCAGCCACGTAAGACCGTGCTGAGGGAGGGGTACGAAGCGGCCGAGCACACTTTGTTTGACCTTGCCGGGAAGGACGTCTGCTTCCAAAGAGCCCCTCACTGCCCACCCGAGGCCACTGAAGCAAAGGGAAGCTCAGAGCCATTACCCATCAAATGGGATCCCTGGGGCCACAGAGACTTAAATAAAATGAGGTTCACCTACAGAACCTGTAGCATAATACTGGCTTGTTCAACAGACATCCCTGCAGTGCTTCACGAATGCCCGCCCTCCTGCCAAGAACTTCCAGGTGTTGACTCTCCTGCTCCTGACAACAGCCCACAGTGAGGACGACCTCAACGGCAACAGTCCCCACTCACGAGGCATCTGCTTCACGGCGCCCGCTAGCAAACGGTTGGGATACATTAGTATATCATCACCTCCCGTGCTAGTGCCAAGCGCTTTGCTTCGCTCTGCTGCTCTATCATTTATTGAGTGCCTACTGTGTGCAAGGCCTTATTCTGTGGGCTGTACACTGGTTACCTCAGTACCTCAATGAACCCTAACAACAGGCTAATGTACAATAACTGAACAACAGCTAGCATTTGGGTGTTCTCCGCGTCAAGCGCCTTATCTCACTTAATCCTCCCCAAAGCCCTATGAAATAGGTGCTATCAACACCCCCATTTTACAGATGATGAAACTGAGGCACAGGGTTAAAGTGACTTGCCCAAGTTCAACCAGGGTTCCAGAGCCTGTGTCACTGCCACTAACTACCCCATGCCACCTCCCAGCCGGCAGCATTGTTATCAGCGAAGCCGAGAGTGGTTATTTATTCTCGTTTGGTGGAAAACCAAAGCTGCTAAGACAAATTTCCTGATTCCAGGCCCCCTGCTCATCCCAGAATCCAGACCTCCGGCCCCCCATTTGCAAAGGCCTCAGTCGGTTTCAGGACCGGCCTACGGGTGCTCCCTGGGCCCAGGGGCGGGGTGACTTACCAAAATCGGACTGCAGGCTGGGGTAGACAATCCGGAACACGTAATCCGTGGCCTCGTCGTCTTCTTTGTCTGAGGACGTGGACTCAGCGGAACCCTGAGGGCTTCGCTTACGCAGTTTAGGAAACACTTTGCCCTGAAAGAACACGGCCCAGTGCACAGTCCCTGGGACACCCATCCCCCGGCGGCACAGCCCAAGGGTCTCGATGGGGTGCGCGTGAGCCCATAAAGCCACATGAGGCCCCATGGGCAAGAACGACCACTGCCCATGGCCGCACCCCCCCCCAGCTTCCCTCTGCCCCCACGATCACTCACCTTCCCCCGCTGAGACCAGAGTGGTGGGTCCAGCTGCCCATGAGGGAGCAGCCCGTTCTCCAGGCACGAGAGGAACTGCAGGAGGTGCCCTCCCTTGGGGAAGTGGAAGGGCGGCCTCTGGATCCCATCCTGGCTGACCAGCACCACTGTCCCACCGCTGTCCACTGCCACCGTGACCCGGCACAGAAGACCCAGCAGGAAGTCACTATGAGGCATGGTGATGAACCCTCCCAGCTGACACATCCCCCCAGGCATGCCGAGCCAGACACGCGGACCTGCCCTGAGGCTCTGGGAAAGGCCTGGACCAAGGCCAGGGGCAGCTTCCCTCCCCGGAGTCCCTTTCATCCTCCCCACCATCGTTGCTGACTGGGGGCTGTGGGGTACGGTCAAGAGGAGTGTGGTTGGCCTCCCTTCAGCCTCCCACCAATGCCCCCAAACACCCTCTACAGATCTACCTGACCTATTCTTGTGTGGAGGCTTTCAGATCTACCCCTCCTCAGGGCAGCGGTTAGCTGCCGCTAGCCTGTACGGAGCACTTACTGGGTATATACGCACCTCACGTTAAAGGTGCCATTTTATTGTAGTGCTCAGAACATAAGACATGTCATTGCCAATTTTACAAATGATAAAGCCGAGGCTCAGAGAGGTTATGTATCTTGCCAAGAGTCACACAGCTAGTAAGTGGCAGGGCCTGGATTTGAACTGAGGTCTATCTCATTAAATACACTTAAATATTTTATGTCTTGGTGGGCCACAGACCCTTTGTTTTCCAAAGCAGGATGACTCTCTCTGCTTGTTAAGAATGTACCTTCCTTCAGCTTTAAAGGGGGACTGTAGTTATTAATCCCAGATCTGCAGAGCACTGACTTTGGAGTGGCAAAGACCTGGGTTCAAGTCCAGGCTCTGGAACTTATAGGCTGTGTGCCTTTGTGCTGCACTCCTTCCTCCCCATGAGCTGGCCCCTATCACTGGATTGTTTTGTTGATTAAATAACAAGCATGTACATTTTCAGAGCCACGCCTGGTATTCACAAGCACCGAGTAATAGCAACTAACACCCCGGGTTTGACACTGAGCCCCCACATGCACCACTCGACCCTCACAGTCGCCCCACTGAGAGGAAAGCGAGGCTCAGAGAGAAGTCCCTTGTCGGAGGCTGCAGGGACAACGCGGGGTGAGGCAGGTGGGGGGTCCAGACGGGATGCCCCAGCCCTGTGCTCCCCACGGCGGTCCCTACCTTGCTGGTGGCAGTGCAGATAGACAATCTCCTCCAGGCGGATGGTCATGGCGTAGTCCCAGTAGACGCTGAAAGGGGAGGGAGGATTAGACTTGCAGGATGTCTGCCCGCTTCATCCTGGGGAAGGGCCCAGGAGGCCAGAGGACCACACCCAGGGGCTCCTCTACCCTTCCCACCAGGACCCACTTGTCCCCAACATGTGTATCAAAGTCTTCCCAGACTCTACGTCCCGTTCTTCAGTCCCAACTTTCTGAGGACTCTCTCCTCTCCCGCCCCGAGTCCACGTGGCTGAGGCCGACCTCACCCACCTTCTACCCCTGAATTCCAGGAATGGCCACCCAACGGAGGCCTAACCAATGAGCATATTCCACCATTCTGGCTACAGTGATTGGTTCAGGGGTGGCCCCGTGACACAAGCAGAACCAATAAGATTCAATTATTGGATTTATGTTAGAATTACTGGTAAAGAGAGGCTCCTTTCTGCTGGGAGAGTGGTGGTCAGGATGCTGGAAGTCTGGAGATGCGAGGGGACAAGGAAAAGCCTGCCTGAGAATGGCACCAACAGTCAGGGAAGCAGAGGCAAGAGATGGGAAGTGTCCAGGTCTTCCTTACTCGAGTCCCTGGATCCAGCCCTGCCTGAAGCTGCTGCCCTGAGATTTTTCAGTTCACGTGCACAAATGCTTAAGTCGGCTTGAGTCTGGTTTTCTCTTACTGGTGTCTGAGTCTTGACTAACTCTGACCCTAACTTCAGGCCACCCTATGTCCATGGGCAGGAGTTAGAATAGCCACTCAACAGCCTTGACTTCAGGGGTCCCAGCAGTGTGACTTGAAGGCTTCACCGAGCTTCAGTTTCCTCCTCTGGAAGTGGGGATGATGAGAATACCCACCGCACAGTGTTGCTGTGAGGGTGCAATGGGATCATGTGTTGGGAAGGGCTCAACACGGCACTGACGCCTTAAAAAAGTACTTGGCTAATGGTCCCTGTGATTTACTCAAGGTTTGCCATTTTCAGCTCAAAGCCTACCGCTGTCTTGAAACAGATTGCTTTTCCCCTCTGAACACAATGGGAGACAGGGCCACAAGAACCTGGGCTTGGTGGCAGCCACAGGAAGGCACTGCTCGCGTCTCCTTCACGTGACCCTGCTGTGGGGAGCAGAGCTGACCGACAGCGTCAGAGGCCAGCCCTCTGGGTGCACCACCAGCTTTGTGCCAAGGCCACACTTCCTCTCGGCCAGGACTGAGCGTGCAGAGAGGCCAGTGTCGGCCTATTCCTGTGGGACAGGGGACTCTGGCCAAACGTTCTCAGAATTGCACTGCATCCGAGGCTCTTCCTGCCCAGCCCTCCTTCCTCCCCCTCCTCCCTCCCAGGGTCAGAGCAGCTCTGCGGTCTGAGCATGCTCTCTTCCCTCCTGCACATCCAATCCCGGCTTGGCGTCTGCTTCTTGGAAGACCCAGACTAACACAGGTTTCAAAGTCAGACAAGGTCCAAACTCCACTTCTGACACCTCCACTGAACCAGCCCCTCCTCCTCTCTGGGCCTCGGTCTCCCCGGCTGTGAAATGAAGTTGGAATACCAGCTCTCTAAAGGCTTCCTGAACTGGTCTGTACCAGAACCAGCCTCACCGGGGTCCATGGGGTGAGTGTCCTCAGAGGGAGGTCAAGTACACAAGCATTTTTAGAGCAGCAGCCTCTGCCAAGTGTCTCCCGAGCCCAGCCTTGGCCGGGTCCTTCCCCGGCTCCCACACCATGCCCATCACCCAGGGTTGCGACCGCCTGCTTTCTCTTCACCTCCCCAGGGGGCACTGCACACCTGGAGGGGGCTGGGTTTTGCTCGCTTCTGCAAGACCCTCAGAGAATGTTCATGTGCAGAGTGGGTGGTGAAGGCTAGGCCCTGGGATGCTCAGGAAACAAAGCAACTTTCCAACTCCCACCAACACCAGGGAGAAGGAACTGTGTGGCCACCAAGAGTCTTCACGGTGGAGAGGCCTTTCCGGGTGCCGGGCTTCCCACTGAGGAATCTGCATGCATTTTCTCACGATTCCTCTCCACATGCCCGTGCAGGGGTTCCGTGACTGCATCACCGTTTCACAGGTGAACAAACTGAAGCTCAGGGACGTAAAGGTGACTGACTGTCCAAGGTCACTCAGCTGGGAATGAGCAAGAGCGGAGTTCCTGCTTTACACGTTTTCACGGCATCCATCAAATGGTAAGGGCGTGTTAAAGAACTTCCAAACCGGCTGGTAGGGCAGCTGTCCCCGCAGCACCGTGCGAGGGCTGCCACCGCTCCACGTGGCCGGGCTGAGACTCGAGCCAAGTCCTCCTGACCCCAGGGCCCAGACACCCACCTCTTTGGCCGTATCTCCCCTCAAACACTAAGACACTCAGATGGGAAGTTACGCTGCTTGTTGTGCAAGAGGGAGCGTTCGCTGGGAAAAGAGCGAGAGGCCTTGAACCTCTTGAAGACAAGGAATACACTCCTTAGCCTTGTTGCCCTTGATCTCCAAAGAGATCTGAATCCCCTGGGCACCCCCTTTTGCACATGCTAACACCCACATTTCTGACTCCTGTTTCTTTTCCCTGAGCTCCAGGTGCCAAAAAGGGTGCCAAGGAGAGATGGGGGCTCAGAGCCCAAGGCTGTGGAAGTCCTTCATCCCATCGGCAGTGACCCGGAGAGTGCAGGTTTAGTCAGGCCTCCATCTATGGAAGCGCCTGCCATGACCTTGCTCACGGAGGAAAAGATGATGCAGACACCGGGAGTCCCTGATGACTCGGACTGGGGAGCGCGAGGGGGCCTGGCAGTCGTCTGGTCCAAGGCCTCTCCCTAAACAACAGCATCAAAGGTTTCCTGCCCACACGGTCCTGGGCTGAAGTCCAACCTACACACGGGGTCCTGGGGCTTTGACGCTGGCCGACACCTCAGTGCTTGAGGTGGCCTGCAGGCCCTTTGGAACCCCTCCAGTTCTGGGAAGGTCATCTTGTCCAGTCCCCGATTTGACAGAAGGGGGAAACTGAGGCTCAAAAAGGGGGACTGATGTACCTACCCCAGTCACCTGGAGAGAGAAGGACTAAGCAAAAACTTGGTCCCATAACATACACTTAATCCATTTACTTATTTGTGTCTCCTTCAGTACAATGTAAACACAATGCAAACTCTGAGAAGGTGACGACTTTCCTTCCCTTTTACGCAATCCTGTCTCTCTTGTACCTAGCTCAGTACCTGGCACATAGTAGGTGCTCGGTTAGTATTTAACGAGTGAACCCAGGTGCCCTGACTTCCCTGCCTTATTTCGAAACTGTGCTACAGTCTATGGCAGGTGCTGGGGGAAGACGTGGGCAGGACCGAGTCCATGCCTCCACGGAGCTGAGGCTAGAGGGCGAGACAGTCGGCACACAAGGAGGCGCAGAGTTAGTACGTGACCATGATCTTGTAAACCCCATGAAGGAGATTCAGGACCGTGTGCTCTGAACTCAGCTGCGAGGTCAGGGAAGGCCTGATGCCCAGGTTTAAGATGAAAAAGCTGAGATAAGGTCCCAGGCCAGGAGCACCCCCTCGGCCCCACACTATGGGGTCTGGCTGGAGCCGAATGGTGTGGCCCAGCCTAGGACCAACTGCACCTGCCACTGACCCTCCCTGAGGACAGATGGTGACCTCTGCACAGGGAGTGACCAGCTTAGAGGATAGTATTCACCACACCAAGGCCCAGCGTCACTCACACCGAAGCTTAACAGTAAACAGAACACAAGAATAGAGTTCTGGTTAGGGTCCTTGAAACGAGCCCTCGTTCTGCTGAGACGCGGATCTACAGATGAAATGCTGCGGCGTCTGCCTGCTGCTGCAGGGTGATACACATGCACAGGGGGAGGGAGGGCGGACGGCCGCTAGGGCCGGGTCACCTGCTTTTACGTTGGAAACTCTCACAGTCAAACGTTTTTGAGAAAGCAAGACAACGTAAAGGACAAATAAGACCAGCTGTGGACTCAGAGCAGCAAACACCATGGCCTCTCCTCCCCACCAGCTGCCAGGACTCCTCGAGCTGAACTGACTGGCCACCACACCTTTGCCCAGTGGCTTCCCTTTGTTCTTCCTAAAGCTGTCCCCAACTGTGCCGGGACACAGGGCATTGCAGCAGGGAAGTCCCAGCCCCAGGTTTCTTTGGAGCATGACCCCAAAGCCTTGGCTGGGTCTCATAAATCCAGGATATCAGAAGAGGCAGCCCTGGGCCAAATGCCCACCAACCGACACTTCTTGCCTCCCCTTTGCACTGAGTGATGGGAAAGCTGGCAGCGGACGGTGGAATATTTGCCATTTTTGGCCTTGTGAAATCTTTGTTAAGATATTTCTGGGTTGTCTTTTGGCCAGGATCTGCCTAACTCCCACACCCTAAGATTGTTCCAGTCAGTTTCCGGATGGCCCCCAGTCCTTTAGTTACCCGTGAGGCCACCGCCACAGGGAGGCTGGGCCAAGTGGCTGTAGCCAGATGGAGCAGCAGGTAGGGTCAGGGCCCACCCTGTGCCGAGGGGAGCGGGGGGACCTGGCGCCCTACCTCTTTTCATAGTCCAGGTCTCCCACAGACCCGTTCATCAGCTGGTTGGGCGTCCACTTCAAGGTCATGACATCGGCTGTCTGGTGCAGGGACAGGTATCCCGGGACGGCCTCCATGTCGTCCCTCTGTAGAGAGAGAAGGATTCAGGCCTGGTGTAGGGTCAGAGTCCATAGTAAACATGACCGGAACCCAGAGCTCAGGTCACTCCCTCCAAGTCGCGGTCATCTGGAAGACCCTAAGCCTCCTCCTAAGCAGCCATGCTAAGCAAAGCCATTTGCAGCCAACCACCCGGGATGGGCTCTAGAGGTCCAGCTGTGAAAGCCGCCCGCCCCCAATGCTCTGACATTCACTCTTCCCTTCTGAGGTCCAGGGCCCAGCTGTAAGGGTGGGGCTGGGGGGTTCTTCAGAACCAGGAAGGAGCTCCATCCCTCAACATCCCTCTTTCCGAAGCAGGAGACCTTTATCTACCATCATTTTAGCCAGTCCTCAGGGAGAAAAAATATGGCAGCCAAGAGCTATGTCCCATCCCCCGGACATTTCCCAGAAACCCCTCCCCCAATGTCCCCCCATACTCCCCGCCCAGCAGCCTGACCCTTCGTCTTCCCAATCTGCCTGCAGTTTCTTACTTGCTCTACTATATCCCAAGGGCGGGGGGCTGCTGGTGGAGAGGGATGTCTCCAAGCCTCACCCACAGAGATGACAGCCCCTCCACCAAATTCACCTCAACGACATTTGGAGACACATTTACTGAGCAGCTGACATGTACCCAGCACGGTTCAGGGGCACACACGCTGTCTCCACGGAATCACCCAAGCCCGCAACCCCAGCAGGGAGCACGGTACAGTCTTTCGTCCGCTGCAAGTTCACATCTTAATGTACCTGAAATGAGGGTGCACCTTATAATCAGCAGCGTCTCACCACTGTGATGTTGTCCTTGTCTGACCTCACGCAAACCGGGTCACAGCTGTTCATATTGTCACTTCCGTTAAGTTTTGTGCGTGGTGGTCACTACACATGTGCAGTGCAGGTGCTACTTAAAATGTCTTGGAAAAGATTACACTGCAATTCAGCGCCAAATTGCAAAGTCGCTGTGTGTGCAGAAAGGCCGGGACCTGTAGGGATGCCCCCAATACGAGACTTTTTGGAAAATCAACAACCAAGTGTGATGCCTGCAAGAAATGCCGCATCTCCTGTGCTCTGAGTCGGGGGTCAGCAAACTCCTCCTATGAAAGGCCAGGCAGGGAATGTTTCTGGCTTCGCGAGCCACACAGGCTCGGATGCTGCCACTCAACGCTGCCACCACAGCATGAAAGCAGCCACATGTGACACGTAAACCAGTGGGTGTGGCTGGGCTCCAATAAAACTCTGTAAGAACAGGGGCAGGGCTGAATCTGGCCCACAGGCTACAGTGTGCTGGCCCTTTCTCTGATGGAACAGAAAATGATACTTGGTGGGAAAATAAGGACAACGGCTCCAAGTCAAGGAGTGATACAGAAAATTGGATCCTGAAATGTAGTGTTAGGACTATCTTTTCTGTTAAAGATTGTATTTATTTATTTTTAGAGAGAGGGGAAGGGAGGGAGAAAGAGAGGGAGAGACACATCACTGTGTGAGAGAGAAACAGCTGCCTCTCACACACCCGCAACGGGGGACCTGGCCCGCAACCCAGGCATGTGGCCTAAAGGGGAATCGAACTGGTGACTTCAGTTCACAGGCCAGCGCTCAATTCACTGAGCCACACCAGCCAGGGCAGCTTTAGGACTGCCTTAACTAATGTATTTCAATTATATTTTCCTTTGTGTATACTTACAAGAGTAATATTATTTTAAGAAACTATATCCAAATAAATCTCAAAGAGCTCTTCCAAAAAGTATAAAACAAAATTTTCAAGTAGTGAGAGAAACACTGCATGTAATTTAATCTGATTTTCATTTCCTGATGGCTATGTTTAAAAATGTTCTATTTTAAATTCACAGCTTCTTAGGTCTCAGGAAATACGGTCCTGCACCCTTCAGACTGGACACTGATACTCAGACAGACGTGACCTGCTCAGGGGCACCCACCCAGTGATCGAAACCGTGACCACAGAGCTGACGTGGCAGACGGCTCTCCCTCTGCTTCCTCTCAGTTGGGCCCAAACACTACAGTGACCCCAAAGTTCCCGGGGAGGAGACAACCAAGGAGACATCCCGTGAGGGGAGAGGCTCCATATGCTTACTGTCTCCCATCCCCGGGGCCGGGCCCAGCGCAGCGGCACAGGGCGTGACTGGAAAGTGGCGCAGGCTCTGGCACTAGCCAGCCTGAACTCAGATAATAACTCTGTCCCTCACTCCGCCCGTGTGGGCTCAGTGTTTCCATTCATGGTAACAGCGCCAGCTTCAGACGGTTGTGGTGAGGTTTAAATGAGTTGATGCAATTAAAAGCAGTTAGCACAGTGCCTGACACGTAGAAAGTGCTTAGTAAATACTAGCCATGAGGGTGTTTATTTTGATATCCTAAGCATCTAGCACTTAGCAGGCTCTGTATAAATGTTTGCTGAATGAGTGAATAATAACAAGAGAGAACGAATGGATAGATAGCTGAGTGAACAGAGAGACGGACAGATGGACTGGAAAATAAGCGGACAAATGGATGGATGGATGGGTAAATGGATACAAATACAGGCAGATGGATGAAGGGATGGTGGGAAAGGCAGGAACAGAGGGATGGAGGACACAGAGGCTGGAAGATAAGTGCCTGGCTGGCTGGCTGGAGATACTGATGGATGGATGGGTGCAGGGGTGGATTCGATAGAAGGAAACAGTGGCATGTGGATGAATGAACGGGTCAAAGGAAACACTGGCATATGGAGAAGAAATGGATAGAGGAGATACTGGCAGATGAACGAATAGATGGGTGAGTAGGTGGATGGATGGATGAAGGGACCTTCTCTGTAACATGGAGCCAGACCCCAGTGGATCATCGGGTCCGAGACAAACTCTCACCGGCTGAACGAGAACGTTGTTCTTGCCATACAGCAGGGTGGCCCGGGAGTTCTGGTGCAGGGACTCCACGTAGTCACGGGCGGAGAGGGACGGACGGTCATCCATGCTGCCACTCGAGTGCCTCTTCTGGATCTGGCAGTGTGGGGGGGGTGGGTAGAGAATGCGGCCTGGAGGGACCTCCAAGGCCCCGCTCCAACCCCTGCCCCCACGCCGAGTCGGGAACTCAGCCCAACTCCCACACAGGGTCCCACTGCCTACCCCACTCACACAGAGGGCTGGACGCTTGGTGGGCGAGTCCTGTCGCAGGTGCGAGCTGTGGATGCGGTGCCTCTGGACAAGCTCGTCGGCGGAGGGATCAGTCCAGAAGTGATCCGCCGTCTTCATCTTGGTGTACTCCAGCGCACAGGGGCCCACTGCAGAGTAGATGGGTGCTGGCACCCTCCGCCCCCAAAACTCTGCCCTTCCGTCTACCACCAGATGGGCCACTCATTCCACTGCCCCTCCCCTCTAGCCAGCTAGGAGGCCCCAGGTTCCTGCTAAGGAGAGGCCAGCTCCCTTGGGAGCAAAAGACAGGGAACAAATAAGTTTTGACGGGGGGAGACTGGAGGGAGGGGAGAGAGGCCCTTAGGAGGTGCCCTGGGCGCCAAGACTAGAAATTTAAATGAAGCTCAAAGGACCAGACCACTCACCCAATAAAGACGCCAGGATGGGGCCATCCACAGGGTCCATCAGGAGTGCTTCCTTTTCATAGTATTTGCTAGCAAGAGAGCAAAGAGCATGCAGGTTTGGGAGGTGACCAGCAGGCGGCGCACAATCCACTACGGCCTGGTGGTTAAGAGCAGACAGACTGGGTTCACACCCCTTCTCGCCAGGGGGTTACCTCTGTAAGCTTCAGCTGCCCCATCTGTAAAATGCAGATAATAGTGTATCTCCTGGGGTTGTTGGAAGGGCTTTCAAGGGAGACAGTAGCTGTGAGGCGCTTTGTTAAGCGTGGTGCCGGGCATGTAACTGCTTAACACATGGCTGTGACAAAAGGCTCAATGAGGGAGCAGGAATAATCAGTATATGAGGCTGCTGAGGCCTGGCTGGTTCTAGCTGCTTCTACCACATCTTCCATTTCAGACAGGAAGTCATTTAGAGGCACAGAGGATATCTACCCTTCTAATGTTATTGAGGCAATAAAATGCTTTTTAGCTGTGGTTATCCCAAAGGCTGTATTAACAGGCCTTCCTGCCCAGATAACTCACGCGGGCAGTGCTGGGCTGGAGCACTCAAAAACGCCCCCCTGGCTTCTGACTCTTCAGAGCAACGTGTGGAGCCATCGATAAATACTGCAATGCTTGGGCTGAATGTTTTTGGTTTTTGTTTGAGTTGTTGCACAGTGGTTTCTGAGTCTTGGCACACTTCACACAGTCTAGACAGTAACGGAATTTAGCATTGGAAAGGACCTGGTTCTGACCTCCTGAGGGATCTCAGCTCAGAGAGAGTAAGTAACTTGCTGGAGGCCACACAGCAGGTGGGTGCAGGCAAAGGCCACGACCAGCTGGTGTGGCCCCTCCCGTCCTGTAGCTGAGGGTTGAAGACGAAGGATCTAGAGTCGGACCACCCGAATGGAGCCCAGCTCGGCTACTTCCTCCATCCTGGGTGCCCCCGGGCGGGCGACTAGCCTCTCTGAGCCTCAGCACAGATTGGGAAGGAGGACAGAACTCACCTGCCCGGGCTGTGGGAGGGTTAAACATTGATCTGCACATGCGCAACAACACAGGCTCTGACACCAGGAGGGCCTCACTCAGTGGCTGCAACGTCACTGCAATTCTACTCGGGTGTCAGATCTGAAGATGGTGCTTTGAGACACTTGCCACTCCATCATTCCATTTCCAAAAGTCAGAGGTTATGTGACCATAAACCTCGTAAATGCTACCTTAAAAATAGCAGGGAGGGTTTGGAGCATGATGTGACTATAAAGGGCACCTGAGGGAGTTTCTTTGGGGTGATGGGTTTCATTGAAACGGTCCTTCATCCTGAGAGTGTTGTTTATATGAAACAATACACGTACTAACATTTCATAGAACCATCTAGCAACAAGAAGTGAATCTATGTAAAGACTGGTGAAATCCAAGTTTAGGTAACAGTACTGTACTAATGGCAAGTCCTTGCTTTGAGAATTGTACTCTGGTTATGTAGAATGTCATTGAGGGGAGGCAAGAACTCTCTGTACCAATGTTGCAACTTCTGTGTGAGTTTAAAACTCAAAACAAAAAGTTTAATGAAACACCAGGAGGTTAGTATTGCTGCTCAAGTAATTACTAATTCCTTTTCACTGATTTATTCAGTAGAACACAAGGTCATACACCAAAAGCAGTAACTTCCGAGGCCCTGGACCTATAACAGGGCAGTGGGCAGAGACATGTCACAATTTACAAGAATGTGAAGAGATTAACTGGAGCCCCAGAGCCCACATTTCTTTCAGCTCCTCTCCTGCCTCAGGGCCTTTGCACTCCCTGCTCCCTTTTCGGGGAAACACTTTTCCCCACCCCCGTCGCTTGGATAATGCCTACACACCCTTCAACTGGAAGCTTACCTGTCACACCTTCCAGGACACCTGCCATAACCACCTGGAGGAGATTAAACATCATCCGTAATCTCCTATCTGTCTTTATAATAATTATTAGTTGACTGTTTTCTCTGCTACAATGGGAGCATCGTGTGGGGAAGGACCTTGCTCTGTGCTTTCACACCTATCTTCCTTGCAAACGGACAAAGAATAAAAGATGACAAGACCTACTGTGTGTGAAGATGTAGTTAAACAGACACTTTCATATACCAAAAGATGGGGAGACTCTCAGATAGTTCTCTCTCTCTCTCTCTGGCTGAGAAGTGCTGGCTGTGAGGAGCCTCAGACGAGACTCCTCGAGGGCTTCCCGCCGCTCCCGGCCCAGCGCTACAGGTAAGACCAACGTACCACAGCATCGGGGTTAGTGCCGGGCTCACGGTATTGCAGGAGGCCCTTACACACTGATTAGATGAAAATTAGATGAATACACGGACGAGTGCTCGCCAGGAGACTCCTTCTATAAAACCTCTGCGTCAGGTACTTCTGAGCCAGGAGAGAAAATGCAGAAGGAGTCCCCCTGCACTTCCCAGATGCTGGGTGCTAGCCAGTTCCTCCTCTCATCCTTCTCGGGAGTGGCGGCCACCCCTATCCTAGTCACCAAGAGAGAAACGGGCGCAGAGAAACAGTGATTTCCCTCCGCCCACATGGTTAGCGAGGAGACTGTGGGCTTAATTCACTGGAGAAGGAAGATCACCCAGAGCTCAAGACCCTCATGCCCCACTCCAAACGCGAAGACCCTTCATTGCTATTAAACAACTGACTATTTCCAAAGGTCTAAACTAGGCTAGTTCAGATGCAAATATCCAGGCGCAAGGGGGGTGCAACTCCCAAGACTGCCAGCAGGTGGAGGCAGAGTGCACCCAGCTCACCTGCTGTTCTCCACAAGGTAATGCACAATTTTGTCCAGGACCTTCTCAAACAAGGCTGTGCGGATCCACAGGTGCTTGATGGCAAGTGGGGACAGGTTGGGCAGTTTGGGCAGCTTCCGCACATTCTCCTGGAGGCCCTGGATCTGGTTTCGCCTTTGAGATCAGTAACGGAAAAAAGATACTCACAACACGGAAAATCCAACAGGACCAACATGCAAACAGAAAAATATTCAGTCTCTCTAGGAAATAAAGAAGTGGCAACTAAAACAAACTATGTTACTCCTGGTAAATGGGGAAACAGTTGAAAACACAATACCCAGTGAGCGTGAAGGTGTGGTGAAACAGGCAATTTCATACACTGTTGGTGGGTAAGCCAGAAGCCCACACTGATACTTTTGTCTCTCAATATCTACCTACCGACCTACCTACCTACCTATCTGCTGGAAAGGAGTGCTGGCCACAAAGATCCCTGGACTATATATCCTTCAGTGGCTCTGAATGCCCTTGAGATGACAGGCAGGGCGCTCTGTGACCTGTCTCCTGCTCACCTCTCCTTCCACCCCCTATCGCTCTCCTTTCTGCCCCCATGATCCAGCCAGACATAGATTTCTGTGGATCCCTAAGGCCATCAGGCTCCCATCTGAGGACTCTCCCTAAGCTGTTGCATCTTCCTGCTCTCCCTCCCCACCCTACACTCACTCTTTAGGTCTGAGTGAGGACACCCCGTCCTGCAGGAAGCCCTCTCAGACCAGCCAGAGCTGGGGAGGCGCCCCTCCCCTGTGCCCCTGACTCTGAAGCACAACTTACTGCTCACCTTTCTGTCTTCCCCTCCACGTGTGGCCTGAAGGGCACAGACTAAGTGCTCCAATTATTTTTTAAAATGTAATGCTTCCCGAGAATCCACCACAGGGAAGGAATGGATCCTCTTCATGTCTGCATCTTGGGGCCAGGCAGTGCCTCGCATACAGGAGGAGCTCAGTGCACATGTGCATAAATGAGTGACACCATGAATGAAAGATGGCTCTCCCGTCCCCCTGGCACAGTTGCCGCTAATGCCTCCGTTAACAAGTCACTCCCGATATTGTGGAAGGCCCATGGAAACCACCCCTTTAAGAACTTATCAGCAACACCTGGGAATTTAGCAGATGGACTGGAAGGCACCTGACGACCAGGTGGCTGAGGATGCAGACACTAAGTAGGGGCTGGCGATGCCCAGTCCAGAGCCCTGCCCATCACGCAGTTCCGGCCAGCAGCCCTGGGTAGGCAGGGCTTGAGGGAGAAGGAGAGGGCCATTTCCCAACCAGTGAAGGGGGTGATCACCCATGGCAGACATGGTAAACGCATGGCATGCACGCTTCTCTCCCTTTCCTTGCCTGTAACAGACATGGTTAATTGATCCATCCATGCACTCTTTCCCCAGAAGCCCAATCACAGCTTCTGAATTTTTCACCCTCCAGGCAGCTACGAACGTGAACTGGAGCTGAAACCTATCTGCCACCGCTGACCAGGCTCCAGGCTGGGGGCTTGGCTGTGCGGTCAGGACTCTGGGAGGGACTCTGGCAGGAGGCGCTTATGCACAAACACTCAGGCCAAGAGCCTCCCCCCAACACATACAATCAGCCCCAAAATACGAGGGAGCGGAGCCACCTCCCCCTCAGTGGTTGCCGTGGTGTGTTTCCACGGGAGGCCCATGTGAACGCAGGCCACACGGGGCTACACCACTCTGGTCTCGATGCCTTCAGAACAGGGCTTGGCTCACAGCGGGCGCTCACTCATTCAACACTTGTTCTTGGGCATTTACCAGGGGCTAGGCTCCCCAATGCTGGGGACATAATGGGGAGTAACACAGATGTGGTCGCCTGGCCTGATGGAGTTCAGTTAAAAAGGGGAGACAGACAACAATCAAATAAGTAGTAAACAAATAAATAAATAATTACAGATGGTGATAACCACTGGGGAGAAAATAAACAAGGTGCTTTGAAAGAGAAATGGGGTGAGGGCTGGAATGTACCCCTAGCTAAGGGCAGGCCTGGTGATGACAAGGAACCAGCCACGGAGGATGAGGGATGTACACCAGGCAGAGGACTCAGCATGAGCAAAGGCCCCGGGGCGGGGCTAAGGAGCAGGAAGGCGAGCAGAGAGGGTGCTAGGAGGCCCAACCTCACGGAGCCCAGGTTGGGGAGCACGGCCTGCCGGGGGCACTGCCCCAGCCTGCCCCCCACTCCGCCCCGCCCCGCCCCACTCTGCACTCACGCGTTCTCAATCAGCTGCTCTAGGTCCTGGACCTTGCGGCTCAGCTCCTCAGCGGGCGGGAAGGTCTTGCCCACCTTCATGAAGAGCGCCGCGATCTTGTTGCTGCGCAGGAAGCCGGCCGCCCGCCGCCGCAGCCCGTGCAGGACGCAGGCCTCCACAGCCGCTGCGGGGACACAGTGGTCAGCAGGCCCTGCCCTGCCCTCGCTCCCCATCAAGCAGCTTGACTAGAGTTCCAGTCACACAGGCACCTTGGAGAGATGGGGCCCCCCCAAATCACAGCCTTGTGGTAACATCATAGGGGAAAGCAGGTGTGCCTCTCCACCGTCCACCCCCAGGGTCAGACCACCTCCCTTCACCGCTGCTCCCAGCCCCTACCCAGTGGTGCAATCCGGGCAGCGCCTGGCCCTCCCTGAGCCCACCTCCTGCTCTGTGAAATGGGCACAGCATGAGCGCCAACCGCCTAAGGCTGCTGTTAGGAGGAGGTGGGAAAATGCACAGAAAGCACTCAGCACAGAGCCGGGGAGACAGTGAGTGCTTCACAACTGTTACCCACGCCTCCTGTTGACGGGGAGGGGAGACTGGACCTCAGGGCTGTTTGAGCTTGACCTGTGTTAAAGAACCCCGTCATCATCATCATCACTATTGTGAGTCCAGGATCAGTTGAGACGGTGAATCGCCTTCAAGCCCCACCCCGATCACGGACAACCATCCCCATTTCTCAAATGTGGAAACAGGTCTGAGAAATGAGCTGACTTGCCCAGAGCCCTCGGTAAAGGAGCGATGGAGCTGGGATTCGAACCGAGGTCGGAGTCCCAGGTGAGCTCACAGCCCTCGTGCCTCGGTGGAGGACCTCCGAGGGTGGGTTGGGCCGGCATTTGCCCACTTCTCTGTCTGCTCTGGAGGCCCTGCCCAGCCCCAGGGGCAGCCTGGGCTCTACCACTCACTCGCTGTGTGACTTCAGGCAGATTGCTTTCCTTCTGTGAGCCTCCATGTCCCTTTCTGAAAACGGGCCCTGTGTGGACTGTTCTGATGGCTCCCGTGTTACTTGTGGGAGCTTCAGGAGCCTGTTACTAAGTATCCTCTCACCGTCTGTCCTACACAGCTGCCCGGGAGCTCACTCTGGTCCACAACAGGGGCCTGGTCAAGTTTACGGGAGAGTGAGTACGCGGTACAGCGAGTACGCGGTAAGAGCTCCTCCGCACCGGGCTCCTGCGGGCTGTCAGACCGCTGCTCAGGCTCGCCTTACCCGACCCCGCAACAGAGCCCAGGACGGGAGAGCTCGACTTAGCGCATCTCACAGAGCAGCGCCAGCGAGAGCCCGCCGAGGCCAGGCGGTGTGCAGGAGAAACACTGGGAGGTTCTGGTTTAACCGCGAGTCTCCACTTTCTGTTGGCAACGACGTCGTTCTGAATGAACGTCCACACACTGCCCAGTGGGCCGTGGACTGAAAATATTCTGGGTGAGGATCCCTAAACATCTTCGTTTTTGTGTACATACACAGCACTTTCACTTGTTTATGTTACAGCAAGTTAACCAACCGTTCGGGCTTGGCACATGAGGTCTGATTCTGCCGACGGCTCACAAGGACGACGGATAAAGGTACCCCAGGCAGGTCCGTCAGGCCCCATTTGGTGCCACAGCATCTCTCTCCCCAACAACTCCGATCGGAGTTAGCACTTTCTGTGCTGTAGGTCTTTAACCGACAGGCATGTTAGCGATTCCTGAAGCGGACATGCATACTATTGGCAGCTAAAATCGTCCAGGTGAAAAAAGAGATGAGTGTATATATATACCTCCATACTTATATGTATGTGTATATATGTATATATCTGTATATAGCACATCACTGTCATATGTGTGTATATGTACACATGTACATATTTGTATGTATCCATATATCTACACATAACACATACCTATATATTTACATAAACACATTTCACTTTAAAAAACAAGACCTTGCCAAGTCCACCAACAAAGAAGCGGCAGAGGTGGGATTTGAACCCAGGCCAGCCTGGCTGCAAAGGGGCTGAACCGACATCAGTGGGCTCCCGGGTCATGGTGTGTGCTCAGCATGGCACAGGCCCACGGGCGGTGTCCCCAGCCATCGGGACGGAAGCTGACGGGCCTGGTCGCTCAGCCAAGACCGTGACAGGAAAATTATAGCGTGCCCTTCATTACGAGATGCTGCAGTCACAAATAAACAAACGGCTTTTTGGGAGAAAAAAGGAACTTGCCCAATATACATAGACACTGATTACGAGCTGAATCCTGACTTCGGGGACACGCAGAACACGTCTCTCTAGCCATGAGGAGTGTGCGGTCAGAAGCTGGCAGTGCAGTTATTCCTGCCCTGAGAGCAGAGCTGGCTCAAGGACAGGAGTCGCGCTCTGAGCCCTGGTCCCGCCTCCTTTGCTGACCCAGCAGGACCTGTCCCTCAGGGCCTGTCGACAGCTCTGACTTAATTCCGTTTTGTTTTCTTTTTTTAAGTCCCTGGCCCTCTCTTCCTTCACTTGGCAACAGGCACAAGCAGAGTGAGGAAAGGATTGGCAGCCCGTTTCTCGGACGCCAGATCACTGTCACCTGGGTGAACTGAGCCCAAGGAAGGGGAGTCAGGCCTCCCGTAAACCACGATGTCCCCTCCACGGGGTACAGAGGTCACACGTAACTTCTCCTCCAGGCTTTTCTGTATCCCCAGCTCCCTAAGGAAGGCCCTTTGGAATCTGAAAATAACTTCAGTTACAAAGCAAAAAAAGTGCTGTGAGGACCCTTGCTCAGACACGCTGCTTCCTGAGGGCAGCCCCCAGAGGAAGAAGCCACTTTTCAAAGCCATGGGCCGCGGACTCACCACAGAAGGAGATGATGTGGCTGCTGTCCTCGTGGACAAACTTCCGGGTGACGGCCTCCTCCATGATCTGCTTCACCTGGAAGGCAGAGGCAGCTGGAGGGGGCGCCCCGGCCCCAGGGCCTGCTCGGGCTGCCTGGGACAGGCTGGTCCCCGCTTTCCTTCTGCACACCCCTTCCGCCAGGTCCTCTGCAGGTCCGAGGCCTGTGGTCTGAGAGAGCTCCACGCTCGACATTTTCCTGCATTACTCTTTCAGGCTCTTTGCATGACACGCTTCTTCTTGGACGTCACACAAAACGTCACCTCCTCCCCCAACCACGTTATCTAAGGCAGCCCCCACCCCCGCCTCCATCCACCCCTGTCACAGTCTCCCTGTTACAGAGTACTTACACATTCCCGCCCTGCCCCGCCCCCCGCCGTGTCTGTTTACTGTCTGTCTCCCCCTTCTAGAACACACAGTCCCTGAGAGCAAGGCCTCATTCACTGCTGCATCCATGGAGCCTAGAACAGCACCTGGTGCATACTAAGTGCTTGATGAATATTTCCGAGATGAGTGGATGAATGAGTGAATGAAAGAGTGAGTGAAACAGGTATTTAAAAGAATCAGGAGGGTGTCATGTGAAAGTTCAGCCCTGGAATCTGGCAGACCTGGTTTCAGAGGCCCCTGCTCAGCACTTACCAGTCAGATCTGCGGCCTTATTTTGGGAAGCAGAGGCCCAGGGAAGGGAGGCCGCGCACCCAGAGAAGCGGCCCGGCCCCGAGTGGAGACAGAATTCCGGCCGGTCTGACTCCCGGCCTACGGGCTTCTCCGACTACAGTCAGTCACTCAGCAAACACTTCTCGAGCACCTCTGACGTGCCAGACATGGGAACCCAGTCCAGAGAGGGCAGCCGGGCCCCTGCTCACGGAGGTGACTCTACGGTGGCCTGAACACCCTCCTGCTCTGGTGGGGCTTTAGCGAAGTGTCTCTTTTCTGGGCCTCAGTTTCCCCACCTTGAGGCTAAGGAGGTCAGAAGAGACCATCTCAGAGGCTGGTCCCAGCTCTACACCACTGGGGCTGTGATGTGGGGTGAAGGGAGCCAGGCCTGAATCCCCACACCCCCACCACCCCAAAAGGCCCCTCCCCCTCCCCGGATGCTCTCTGGCGCACCCAGACCCAGCTGGGCCTCACGCCAAGGCCCCCAAGTGAGAGCACTCTGTGGCTCTCCACACCGCTCCCCATCCCTTCTGCCTCTGCTCCTCCCTGGAGGGGAGACAGGCCTCAGAGCATCCCTGGCTGCGCTCCCCGGAGAAACAGGTGGCAGTGCGCACCCCAGACCAGGCGCACCACCCCTGCTGTGCCCAACCAAGTCAGCCCCTCCTGTGAACAAGTTCCAAGCCAGGCTTAGCCAGCAGCATCTCTATGCCCGAAAGCTACCCAGCCAGGCCCGCAGAATTGGCCCTACTTACAGATGTGGACACTGAGGCTCAGGGAGGCAACCCGGCCCACCCAAGTCCACACAGCCAGGAAGCAGCAGAGCTGGGATTCCAACTTACACGTTTTTTCCAGCTTGGCTCCGGCTACCATATCCTGGTCCTTCTAGCTACTAGCTGTGTTCCTTAAGGCACTTCCCATCACCTCTCTGAACCTCAGTTTTCCTACTGGGTAAAGGGGCTGATTGGAACAGGACTTGTCTCAAGGGGCTGTGGAGGACTGAACAAGGACTGAAACCATGTGCTGGGCACAGAGCCCGGCGCACGGCGTGCTTGCAATAAATGTGGCTGATTGCACGTATCGCCCTGCCTGGAGCCTCACCTGGCCTCCTCCATGGTTATTCTGGTCTCGGCTGAAACATCACCTGCTGGAGAGACTGTACTCCCCTGCCTGGGTGCTGCCTTGGCTGCTTTTATGACGCCCATCCGATTTATAACGAGGTCAGCGACACCCGCCCTCCCTGCCAGGCTGCGGGCCCCACGAGGGCGAGCACCCTGCCTCCCCGTGTTGCAGCTACACCTCTGGCACATTGTGGGTGCTCGATAAAGTTCTCCCTGAGGAGTGAATGGCTTGAAGGACCATCATCAAATCCTGCCTTGGTAAACTATTTTAGCTGAAGAATGCTTTCTTGTCACCATAGCTGTGGATAAAGAGAGCAGCAGCATTATCATACCTGTTTGTCAAGGGAGAAGACAGAGGCACAGAGAGGTAGCCTAACCCGCCCAGGGTCACACAGCTGGTGAGGTGTGGAGTCACGTCTGTCTGACTCCAGGGGCTGAGCTCCTCCTACAATAAGCCGCTAAGCCCACGTGGTCTACACCACCTGGGCGGTATCAGCAGTCCTCCCTCACAGAGCTAACGGGGGGGCTTGAATGAGATTGTGGAGACGCAACTGCACCTGGCACCCAGCAGAAGTCACACACAGTAGTGACTCCCGAGCTGACCGTGCCTATCAGCCCACTGCCCGGCCCACGGTGGGCGCTCCAACTCCGCTCACCTCAGGCCTCTGAGTACCTGCCCACCGCACCTCAGGCCCCACCCTGCAAACCTTCCGGAAGCCAGCCTGTCCTCCCGCCATCCCTCCCTCTCCCTGCAAATATTTAAACAGCATAAAAGGAGGATTAATCTCAGGAGGGAGTCAGGCAGGGAAATCCTGGCCAGTGCGCACAGAGGGAAGGGGGGACTCCTGGGGCTCCCAGGCCTGCCCTGTCGAATCCCCTCCTCACCTGCCTACACCCAGGCACCCTCGAGCTGCCCACCTGGAACCCTGCCAGGTTCCAAACCAACTTGCAGCTCCTCCCTGCCACCCACACAGCACTGCGTCCACGTCCCCTGAACTGCGGAAGGAGATAATGAGACCCAGTGCTCGGGGCTAGTGGAAGGATTTCTGAAAACACAGGCAGAGGGCCCCCAACAGGGCTCAGCGCACAGCTGGCACCGTGCAAAGGGAGGCGCCAGTGCACTAAGAACACAAGCTGCAGGGCCCAGGTTAGACTCCAGCTCTGCATTAGCGGGTGACTTCGGGACACTTAGCGGGTGATGCTCAGTCTCCTCGTCTGTGAAATGGGCATGACACCGGCACCACCTGCCAGAGCCGCTCTGTGAGAGTGCCATAAAAACACGTGCCGGGCTCAGACCGCCCTGTGTAAAATAGTGAGTCTGGCTTTACACTTGTCCTTGGAACTTACCACGGCCGACTTTCGCTCCACACCCGCGGGTTTGTCCATGTCATCTGTCTACCCCACGGAAGGGACCGGTTTGGGGGGTCACTGATTATGCTAATGGTACCAATACCGGCAGCAATGCTCACGGTGCACGGTTCCAGGCAGCGGCCTCAGCCCCTCTGACGCCCGACCTCGTTTGCTCTGGGTGTGAGGCTGGGCAGGCCAACTTTCCTGTGAAGGGGCGGGTAGCGGCCACTTCAGGCAGTGAGCCAGGGTCGCCAGACAGAACACACAGGATGCCCAGTGAAACCTAAACTTCAGATATTATTTTCAGTGTAAGCATGGACCAAATGTTGCAAAGAACACACACGAAATGATTACGTATTGTTTTTCTGAAGTTCAAATTTAACCGGGCATTCTGAATTTTTATTTGCTACAAAATGTGGCAAACCTATTTCCAGGCTACGCAGAGTCTATGTTGCACAGCCTGTTTTGTTCTCACAACGCTTGAGGAACGGAAAACCATTCTTGGCTCGAGGCCCTACACGAAGAGGCTGGCCCCCAAGCCCCCAAGGCCCCTGGTCTGCAGCACCCAGCACCATGCCTGTGGCACGCAGCGGCCCTAAATGAACATCGCCAAGGCTGCCACCGGCTCCTCAGAGGCCTGCTGCCTCAGTCCTGACTCAGAACGCCCCCGTCCCACCTGGGTCTCAGGTGGAGGCTGTCTGGCAGCGCAGGTGGGTGAGTCACGCTGAGCCAGCACTGGCCTATGAGAGGGCGGCCCCCCGGGCACCCGGAGGCTCACATTGGTAAGAAACTTGGCAGTGATGGGGACGGTTAAATTAGGATGCCTGGAGCACCTCGGGCAGCTTTAAAAATAACTCTCAGCATGCAAAGAAAGTGGGAAAAGAGAGGGCTGACGCAAAGGCCCCTCGACAACCATCAGGGCAGGAGGGGCGAGCCAAGGACCGAGGACCGCTGTGCCACTCTGCGGGCACCCCAGCTACTGAGAACAAAGTGCGCAATCTTCCACAGACCAGCAGCTCCAGCCCTGCTTCAGATCCCTGACCCTTGAACATGGGCCCCAAAGGGGCTGCCATGGACTCACCTCCTTGACTTTGCTCACATGGTGCCTCCTGCCAGGTGCTCCTCTAAGTGTGCTCCAGCTGGCTAACCGTAACTCAGGCTTCAACCAGGTGTCACCTCTTCCTGGGAGCCTTCCTAGACTATCCACACCCCAAGCAGGAGTAAGCTTGCCTCTCCCACATTCCACTGTTAACACCCACCTTCCCATTATTTATCACATGAACCGCAACTGTTTCTCACTCATTTAACATTTGTCAGTGCCTCCTATGTGCCTGGCTCCAGGTGGCAATCAGGTAAGAGTCTATGTCCTCGTGGAGGTCACAGTCCAGCAAAATGTAAAGACATTAAGTCAGTCACACGAGTGGGTAATATCTGCAAAATGAGACCAGTTCTCTGCAGCAAAAGAACTTGGTTCTGTGAAAACAAATACCAATGAAACTGGTGGGTAGGAAGGTCATGGGGGGCTTCCTGGAAGAGGTGATGCTCCAGATCTGGAGTAAAAACGAACTCTCTGGGTCTCGGGTTCCCCAACTCTAAAGCAGAGGGAAACACTGTCCCCTGCACCTGCCCCCACACAGCTGCCTTGGAGCTCACAGGAAGGCACAGATGCAAGGACAAGGTGGCAGGGAAAAGCGCTGCATGGAAACAGCTGGCAGCCCTTTATTTTTTAATTTGTTATGGGCGAGGCATGCAGGAGGTGAGAGTTGGGAGGGGCTGGAACAGGGCTGATGGCGGATGGACGACACAGGAATAGCGCAAGAAGCTCCAAAGCACAGAAACAGACAGACGTGGTCCAGGGGGTGGGGGAGGATGCTGCCACCCTGCAGATGTGACTGTTTTCATGGTGTGGCCCAATCTTCATTCCTGCCAAGTCCTGTCCCTTCTCCTTCCCACATCCCGAGCTCTGGACACATGTGCCCTTCCATCTGTGTGACCCACGTGATAACCCCACCTGGCCTTTGCTTGCACAGTCTCCTCCACCTGATATCAACCCCCCCCATTCCTAATTCCAGCTCCATCTTCTGGAAACGCCACCCAATCCTCAGGACCTGGTGTCCTTGGCTTCCCTTCCTCCTCAGGCCTCCAAAGTTGATGTGACCCTTCCTCTTCCAAGCTCCTAGAATAATGCCCACTGCATAGCTGTGACCATTGGGTTCTGGAGTCTAGCTTCCAGAATTCAAACCCCAGCTCTTGCACTCATGCTCTTAGGCAAATCGTGTTCCTTCTCCGAGTCTCAGCATTCCCATCAGTAAAATGGGTGATACAGCATTAGCATGTGCTTCACAGGTATAGGGCAATACATCAAAAGCATTAAATATAATAGCTGCCACATAGTAAGAAACTGATACTTTTTTTAATGTAATGACAACCAGCACTGATTTATAAAGCACTCACTGTGTGCTGGCACCGTACGTAGGGGCATTATTTCACCTACTCCTCGGGGTAATTAGGAGAGATGGGTACAGTTACCCTCTGCCTTTAATAGACAAGGACAGGGAGTCTTGATGAGGTTAAATGACTTGCCCAAGAGTACACAGCTTCCAAATGGCAGGGTGGAGATTCAAACCCGCAACTGTCAGCCCTGCACAGAGCCTGGCACATAGTAGGTTAATTCCTTCACTCCACAGACATCAGTGCTTCCCACAAGCCAAGGGGGAGCATGCATGCATGAGCCCAAAGAATCAAACAACTATGTGCTATGGGTGCCATCGCTATCACTCCCATTTTCCTGCTGAGGCAGCTGATCTGGGAGGGGCCAAGGTCATCTGGCCTGTGGAGAGGTTGGGATGTGAATCACGGTCTCCTGCTCCGCAGTCCCAGGTCAAGGTGGGGAACCAAGCAGCCAGGTGGCCAATGCACCTGCTCCCTTAGTCCAACTGAACCAAGTGTCACAGCCACAGCCAACTCCCTGCTCCGGAAGCCAGGGTCCAGCAGCACCTGCCGCTCCACCTCTGCCTGGCCATCACCTTTTACCATCTTTCATCGTCTCTCCCAGGACCCCCAGGGCCTCCTAGCTGCCTCTCCCTGTCACACAGTGAGGTTAAAAAAAAAAAAAAAAAAAAAAGACTTCTGGCCAAGATGGAGTCATAGGTAGACACGCTGTGCCTCCTTGCACAACCAAAAGACAGAAAACAACAATTTAAAAACAAAAAACAACCAGAACTGACAGAAAATCGAATTTTATGGAAGTCTGACAACCACAGAGTTAAAGACACACGTTCATCCAGACCGGTAAGCGGGGCGGAGCCGGGTGCGCAGCGAGACTGCAGTTTGTGAAACCGGGAGCGCAAAGCTGAAACCAGCTGGGGGACCACGGCTGGTAGACCCGGACCCAGCGGGACCAAGGCTGGTGGAGCAGACAGTCCCGCATTCTTGCGCAGATAAACCAAGAGAAAAAGTTGAGGAGCATAGCAGACGGCACAGCCCAGGGGCCCAGCACGGGGAAATAAAACCTCAAACCACTGATTGAAAACACCAGTGGGGGTTGAAGCGGCAGGGGGAGGAACTCCCAGCCTCATAGGGGAGTTTGTTGGAGAGACCCACAGGGTCCTAGAACAAGCCCGCCCACGTGGGAATCAGCACCAGAAGGGCCCAATTTGCTTGTGGGTAGCCAGTGGGGCAAGCGCCATTGTGCCCTCTCAGACCTCTTTCCCACAGACAGCTTCACAACGCAGCCGACGCCGTGTGTTACCCCACCCTGGTGAACACCTAAGGCTCCGCCCCTTAAAGCAACAGGCTCGTGGAAAGAAAAAAAATGGCCCAAATGAAAGAGCACATCAAAACTCCAGAAAAAAAATACAACTAAGCCACAAAGAGATAGTCAACGTATCAGATGCACAGTTCAAAACACTGGTAATCAGATGCTCACGGACTTGGTTGAATTTGGTCGCAAATTAGATGAAAAAATGAAGGATACACTAAATGAAATGAGGGGAAATATGCAGGGAACCAATAGGAATAGGAAGGAAACTGGGACTCAAATCAATGGTGTGGACCATAAGAAAAAAACATTCAACCAGAAAAGAATGAAGAAACAAGAATTCAAAAAAATGAGGAGAGGCTTAGGAACTTCTAGGATATCTTTAAACATTCCAACATCTGAATTTTAGGGGTGCCAGAGGGAAAAGAGGAAGACCAAGGGATTGAAAACTTATTTTAACAAATAATGGAGGAGAACTTCCCCTATCTGGCAAAGGAAATAGATTTCCGGGAAGTCCAGGAAGCTCAGAGAGTCCCAAAGAAGTTGGATCCAAAGAGGAACACACCAAGGCACATCATAATTACATTACCCAAGATGAAAATTAAGGAGAGAATCTTAGAAGCAGCAAGAGAAAAGGAGACAGTTACCTACAAAGGAATTCCCGTAAGACTGTCAGCTGATTTCTCAAAACAGACCTTACAGGCAAGAAGGGGCTGGAGAGAAGTATTCTAAGTCATGAGGGGCAAGGACCTATATCCAAGAATACTCTATCCAGCAAAGCTATCATTTAGAATGGAAGGGCAGATAAAGTGCTTCTCAGATAAGGTCAAGTTCAAAGAGTTCATCATCACCCAGCCTTTATTATATGAAATGTTAAAGGGATTTATATAAGGCATGGAGGGTTATCAACAGGGGAGCAGGACGGGAGAGAGGGGGAAAAGGTGCAGAGAATAAGTAGCATAAACGGTAGGTAGAAAACAGACAGGGGGAGGTTAAGAATAGTATAGGAAATGTAGAAGCCAAAGAACTTATGTGTATGGCCCATGGACAAGAACTAAAGGCAGGGACGTGGGAAAGTATGTGAGGCAGAGGGGAATAAAGGGGGTATAATGGGACAACTGTATTAGCTTAATCAATAAAATGTATTTTTAAAAAAATTCCAACATGAAACAAAGTAAAAGCAGCCAATCTGTAAAGACTACATACGGTGCGACTCCATATACAACTTTCTGAAAAAAGCAAAACTGTGGAGACCGTAAAAGACCAGCGGTTGCAGGGGTGGGGGGAGGAGAGATGAACAGGCAGAGCGTGGAGGAAGTGCTCTGTGTGACACTACACAGCGGTGGGCACACGCCGGTATCCGTTTGTCAGGCACGTAGTGTGGACACCACCGGGAGTGAACCTGAAGGTGACCGTGGGCTCCGGGTGCTAATGACGCGTCCGTGGAGGTCCAGGGGTTGTGACGAACGACCCACTCTGGTACCGGATGTTGACAGTGGGGTAGGCTGTGCGTGTGGAGATAGGGGTGTATGAGAAATCTCCGTACTTAACATTCTATTTTTAACAGGAACCTAAAACTGCTCTAAAAAAATAAAATTAAAAAAAAAAATGTCCTTTCCTCACTCTGCCACTGATGGAGGTGTCAGCTGGGATCTCAGCCTTTCAGCGGATGGGCTAAGGGCCCCCCTCCAGCTGGGCACCTCTGCATCCGCACCCGCCGTGGCCCACCGGGGGCTCCGGGCCTCCACAGAGGGGCCCGGGGGTGTCTGGCTCGTATGGCACTACAGGAGCTCAGCCACCACTAGTGAGCGGCCCAAAGGTTCCTTTTCTGGACTCTCGCTCAGCTCTAGGACAGCCTTGCCCACGCTCCATCCTGTCTGCCAGGTCCACACAGATCACCAGGGCCAAGCCACACAAGTGTCCTCCTGTCGGTGCATCCCTGTGCTGGGAGCGAGCCGAGACGGAAAGGACGTCAATGATAAAGCAGTGGCATGTGGACCTTCAGAGCGTTAGCAAACTCCTCCCTCTTCACCTGCCCTAAATGTGGCTGTGGGCTGGCACAGGACAGGAATGCCGTCAGCTGCTGCCAGCCTGGCCCCAGTTAATCATTTACCGGTGTGCTATACACAGGCGCCAGGCACTGTGCCGGAACAGCGCAAGGACCGGCCAACCTGCCACGGCCCGGACGGAGCGGTGCCCTACGGCCGAGGCTGTGGTTCCCGTCAACGGGCCTCCCATCACTGCCCTGCACAGGCGTCGCAGACACCCCCCGACAAGGGGTTCCCCCAGCGCCTGATTCCGGGGCATTCACCTGGGGGCACCTTGGCAGAGGTCCTCCTGGCCAACACTGTCACGCACAGTCGCTGCTGGAGACGAGGGGCTGCGAAGACTCCCGTCACCACCCCACGCGCAGAGAAAACAGCCAGCGTGCTGCACGTTCCCAGCCCACACCCTGGAGACCAGCCAGCTTCCTCCCGGGTGCGCTGCCCACTGTGTGTGGCGGCTGCCCTGGCAACACGCCCCACTCCGGCAGGCCCGCCCACGTGCCCCGTGCACGAGGTGCACGCACCAGACTCTCAAGCGTGCCCACGTTCTCTGGAAGGCTGCCCAGACTCCGGGGGCTGGGCAGCCACAGGAAAGTAAGAAATGCAATTTCTAGACGCGTGCTTAAAACACACACAGCATGAACCAGAACGCCTCCACCCAGAGGGAGAGCAGCTGAACAGCCTGAAGACCAGTCAGAATCTGGGCTCCGCCTCCTCCCGGCTGTGTGATCTTGGACAAGCGATTTCCCTTTCCCTGCACTTCGTCCTACTCACCTGTAAAATGGGATAATAAGTAGGACCTACCCCTCTGAAGTTCTATTTTCTAAGATTAAATATGCTGATGAGTGTAAAGCACTTAGTACAATGTATAGTACACATAGAACCTTCTGGAAATGCTCTAACCCTGTGCTGTCCAACCATATCGCTAACCACACATGGTTACTGAATACTTGAAACATGGCTGGTATGACTGAGAAAGTATTTTCAATTTAATTTTACTTAATTTACATTGAAGTAGGCACATCACTCACATTGGACAGTACAGGTCTGGAACACAGTAGGTGCCCAATAAATGCTAGTCATGATTATTATTAGGAGTTGCCATGAGTGGAGGCTCGCTGGGTTAGAAATGAGGAGACTTCATTTCACAGCCGAGCATGGTGCTGTATGGTACTGGCCCGTGCATCCTGGCATCTTGCAGGGTGGTGCTGAACCGTATCTGAGCGTTTGGGTTGTGGCCTGCGTAGAGGTACTGTGACAGCTGAGCACAGCCTCTCCATACAGCAAGTACGGAGTGTTTGCACAATTTCAGGGCTTTGTACATGCCCAGAGTAGAAATCTCTCATCCGCCAACACCTGGCACACAACAGGTACCCAGGCAGCACCTGGGATCGCAGCCGGGTCTGGAGCACAAGAGAGGATCCTCCCACCGTTGGAGGTGGAGCCCCAATGACAGGCACCCTCACTCCTTGGAGATGGACATTTATGGCTCGTCTGCCTGGTTTCCATCTCCCTGCCTGGTCCTTTCTCCTTGACTCTGCCCTGGGACCCCACTTTGCTCTCGGAGAGCTGCCTCTGCTTAACCCCTCAGGCTGGACCAATCAGAGCACTCTGTCCCACGGTGATTGGTGCAAAAGAAGGATATGACCCAGGCTGGTCCAATAAGCCCTAATCCTAGGACTTTTGCTAGAACCACAGGGAAGGGGAAGCTCTGTTTCTGTTGTGATGCCAAGCTGGCAGATTGTGCCCTGGGAGCTGCTGGGCAACATTCTGCCTCCCCAGAGAGAGACACAGGGCACAGAGCCAATGCAGAGAAAGGGAGCACAGAGAAATGGAGAGAGAAGGGGTCCTAATGACATCACTGGACCCCCTGGATATACCCACACCTGAAGCCTGACTCACTCCAAACTCCCCAAACCCTTGAACCAATAAATCCAGTTTTTAGTGTCTCTTTTCCTTTTCACTTTATGTTGACATATTCATTTATTTATGTAGCAAGTTTTATGAGCAAGTTATTATCCAACTTGAAATGCATGGAGCTCGCTAAAATATCCTGTTCTGCTGCTTCTCAGCTATGTGACCTTGGTCCAGTTTCTTAACCTGTCCGAACTTCAACTTCCTCATCAGTAGGGAGGAGCTGCTATCTGTACCTACTCTATAGAGAGACTGCTTTGTGGATTAAATAAGATAAAGTAAAGCACTTACAAATGGTAGTTGCCATAATTCTAACTTACTGATTATATAAACATAATTTACTAAATAAGAATAAGTAAAGAAGAGTTCATTCAGTGCCCAAGTATCACCGCATCTCTTGAACTCCTGGGACTCCAGTTATCTGATTTTTAAATGGGGCCTTCGTGCAAAAGGCCCTGTTACTGTCCTTTATAAACACCGACGACCTGAGTTCCTTCAAGGTTTTGCAAAGAAAAGACACAAACGCCTATTCATCTCCTGTCTTCTTGTGCTACCAAAAGAGAGAAAAACACACCGCTTCTCACTGGAGAGCGGTGCCCTCAGCCGCCTCACCCGGGGGCTCCCAGCGGCTAACGGCAGAGCCAGCAGGCTCACGAGGGTTTCTGACCTCCTCAGGCTCAGGGCTCACCTCCAAGGGGCCAATGAGCAACTGGGCCCAGAATGAAGATCCTGGTGCCCACCCAGGATGGCCCTACAGCCAGTCAAGACTCAGCTCTCCTGATTCCTATGCAAGGGCTTGTCCATTTGCACCCCCTACCCCCTTCCCAGCCTACAGCGCTGCTCCTGTGGCCCCAGGACCCCCAGCCCAGGGTCTACCCAGGGAGAAGCAGATCCCAGGCTGAGAACACTCGCAACTTCAGATGGGACCAGAAAGGGCGGCCCGATGTCCTTAAGGAACTGAGCCTATCAGGTGAGCCAAGCACAGTGCCTGGCTCACCCATAAATGCTGTTGAGTGTCTGGCCAGCGGGGGTGACACATCAGCACAGCTGTGTGGCAGGCAATGCCCCCGTTGTCAGACACCCGAGGACACTGAAGCCAGAGCGGCTCACACACAGAGAGGCCACTAAAGGACAGGCCCATGACCTGACTCAGGACTGTCCAGCTCCAAAGGCCGGACCTTCCCCAACTCCACGCTCTCGGCATGGCTCATAATCACATGTGGGTCACTGTTTCAGGCTCTGGGGCAATGCAAAGCGGGGTTCTGGAGCCAGACCCACAAGCTGTACCACCGACAGGCTCTGTGCCCTCCAGCAAGTCACTTGCTATCTCTGTGCCTCAATCTGCTTATCTGTAAGCGAGTGTTGATCCACCTCAAGGGGCGTTGGAATGATTCAATGAAGTCATCCATGTAAAATGCTCAATACATGCTGTTTAAAAAAAAAAACTTCACCCCATTAAATTGGTTTTGGTGGCGGCCTTGGTTGCCTTAAGTAGAGTACAGACTCCCCCCAAAAATCTTATCAGCTGTAGAGTTTTAATAAGTCTTAAACACAGACTTGGCAAATTCCAAACACAAAAAATTATCAGGGAAACTTGGCTCTCAGAGAGGGATGTCAGCCAAATTCGAGACTTGAGCTTCTCAGAATCCTGGAGCTTGTCCAACCTCGTCACTTAGAAAGCAGGAAATGAGACAGGGGGCACCGCTGGGACAAGGGGCCGGGTGTCTTCATTTCTCGTGGTGATGACAGAAGTGTCCTTCCTACCTGCCAACCAGCAGCAGATGCTACTGCCCGGGGGCCCTCACGAGGCTACTGCAGCGGAGACCCAGCCAGGCTGCAGGGGAGGCCGGCCAGGCAGGGAAGCCAGGGCCCTGCCATCACATCAAGCTGGGGGCTAAAGCCCAAGCTATCCGCCCCTACCAGAAGCTCCTGGAAGCTGTATCATCAGCGACCTGAAAAAAGCATCAAAATGCACCTACTGCTATGGCTGCATTACTCATGAAGAGACGTTCTGCCGTCTCAAGCCCAAAAGCGTACCACACGGACACGGTCTGAGTCAACCCAGGCAGCATCAGAGAGCCCCGAAATATCCCATCAGAATGTCTGGATTCACTCTGCAAGCATTTCTGGAACCCCCCCACTTGGCCCAGCAGGGGGGAAACGGGGGAGCTGTGATTTCAAGCCCAACCACAAAAGCTCAAAGAACAAGATAGAAGTTTTCTCTGTGACTGAATGACTTTGCGGGCCCTGCTCACTTGTCACCTGCATTTATTTACAGCTTGCCCGCAGCCCAAGCAGTCTACAACAGGAGTGGGTTCATGGCCCCCCCTTGCTCAAAACCCTCTCATGGCTCCCGTGTCGCTCACAGCAAAAGCCAAAGCTTTCAAGGGATGACCAGCTTCCGGTTTCTTCTCAGACCTCATCTCCTCCCCCTACGTCTCTGTGTACTTCCGTCCAGCCTCACTGGCCGCCTCACTCACACTGTTCCTGACTCCAGGCTGTAAACGCTGTTCCCTCTGTCAGGAACGCCCTTCCTGCAGCCGTCCGCATGGCTCCCTCCTTCCCTGCAGGTCCCTGCTCAAATGCCGCCCCATCAGAAATCAAATGCCACCCCATCAGAAAGGCCATCCCTGACCCTCCTCTGGATGGTCAGCCCTTCCCACTCCTCTCCAGCCCATTCTGGCTTTATTTTCCTCATGGCACTTGTCACTCCCAATAGATATTTGTCACTTATCAACCTGTCCCCCGACTAGACTGTATGCTTCCCGAGAGCATTTGCACAGGGATGTTGCTCTGCTCACTTCTCCATCTGCAGTTCCTTGAACAGCACCTGGCACATAGTAGATGCTCAATAAATATTTGTGGAAGGGGGAAAAAAGGGAAAGGAGGGAGGGAGAGAAGAGAGAAGGGGAAGAAAAGAGGAGGGAAAGGAAAGGAGGAAGGAAGAAAAGAAGAGGGGGCATTTTCCCCTAAGAACTGGCAGAACGCGTCCATCCTGGCTCCCGGCCATCAGCTGACTGCCTGAGGTACAATCCCGAACAAGACCCTCTTTGCTCACACATCCTCCACAGCTCCCCATTGTCTACTGGGGCAAACGCTGCAGCCTGGCAGTCAGCGCCCTACACAAGCTAGAACGAATGGAACGCTCCTGCCTGCTCTTTCCCCGACACACAGCTGATCCCCAGCCTGTGCGGAAGCTCATGGCTCCCCACCGCTGCCCTCTGCGAATCTGGGTCACGAAGCCACGCTCTGGAGCCTGAGAGAGGGGGACTGAATCCTGGCTTCTCCTTGGACTGCCTGCAGGACTGTGCAGTGAGCTGCTGGACGTGTCTGTGCCTCTGGTTCCTCGCCGATCCAGTGGAGACAGCCACGCCCCTTTCAGGGCTGTCCTGAGAGCGGAGGAGGAGGTGTCTGGGGGCACCTGGGGCAGTGCCCACACAGAGGCCTCTCCGCGTCCACAGCAGCGCCATGATGGGCTGGCCACTGGTCAGTGGCAGGGGCACCCTGTGCACTGCAGGAAGGAGAGCAGCATCCCTGGTCTCCGCCTACCAGATGCCAGTCATAGCCACAGTTGTGACAGCCAGAAATGTCTCTAGACATTGCCAGACGTCCCTGGTGTGACGCTGCCAGATTCATCAATACATACTTACACCAAAAATGACTCATTATCCGTGATTCTAATTTCACTGTGTGGCCTATATGTTATTTGGCAACCCTACCTGGGGGGCAAATTAGGAACCTTCATTCAGAACCACTGGGGGCCCAGCAGTAACATCAGTTGTTCCTCTCACCTTCCTCCAAACTTCTTAGCATGTCCCGCCGACCTCCCCGACCCTATGGCTCCCACCCAGGGATGGGCGGCTCAGCTGCTCCAACAAGCCCCCTCAGCCTGTGGTAATGGCTCCCAGGCTGGCCCTGCCACCAGCCCGTCTGCAGAGCTAAGGTGGCTTCCTCTCCAGCACCCACTTCAACCCTTGCCTCCTTACTGGGGTCTGTCCTCCGCCAGCAAGCCCCCACCCTGTCCCCTCCAATTAAGAGGCCTCCTAGGCCGAGCCTAGAGGCAGGAAAACAAGTCACTTAGTCACTTTGCTTCCCTTATCAACTCAGTCACGTGGCTGGCTCCTTTAATGGCCGTTGTCATGGCAACGGGAAGCCAGTGCCTGCTCTCTCTGGGAACCAAAACAAAATTAAGGGGTGGAGGAGCAGAGGGAGAAGGAGGGGAGGGTGAAGGGAGTCAGGAAGGAGCCTGGATAAAGCTGACAGGATTTAACTGGAGGAGAGCGTGCCGAGGCCACCGTGTCCCCAGCTTTCCCGTGGGGGCACTGGGGAGCCAGGACAAAATAAGATGCCTGCCCTGGTGATACTCAGGCTAACATGGTGGGTGTTTTCACATTGTTTATCCTGACAGCTGAGTAATTTTCATCCCCGTTATGAATAAACTGAAACCCAGACACTCGTGAAGGTAAAGCGGGTTGCTCATCCCAGGCTGCAATTCACAAGCAATCAATTTCAGCTCCTCTCTCTCCTTTCCATATTCCCAAGTCCTCCCCCCTTGCTTTTATAAGAGGACCAGGGTCTCTGTCCCCAGTGTATCCAACACTGTTCTCCTTTCTCTTGGAACTCCTCCTCCTTCTGATACTCCCATTCCTCAAGTTCACAGTGCTCCCTGCAGCCAGTGTTTTCACAGATGCGGTCCCCTCTGCCAGCAAGGGTTCTCCTCCGTCTCTCCCCACCTCATACCTTCCTCGAAAAGGTCTCCTCCACCTTTCCATACCTTCTTAGACAGGAGATACATTCACGATATATAACTGCATGTAGTTGCTTCTCCATTACGTGTTCTTGTGCTGCAAAAAGCCTCTCCTTCAGACCTTGGTGCACAGCCTGTAATTATCTTTTTAATTACACTCGGAATGTCTGCCGGGGTCTGTCTACCACCCGGGAATGTCAGCCCCAAGAGGGAGGACCCATCTTGTTCCCTGCTTCATCCACAGCGCCCAGCCCAGCCTCTGACACATGAATGCCCCCAGGGAGTAAACACGCCCGGCATCTGAACCCAGTTTTGGCTGATCCCAGAGCTCCTTCCTGACCTGCTTCATGGTGCTGGGTCACAGCTCCAAGTCAGCACTGGACAGAGCTTTCAGACCCACAGGCCCTGCTGGCCTTGTGGCTTCGGTTGTTCAGGCAAAGCCCGCAGACCTGCCTGGCTCAAACCCAGAAACTGACTGTTCAGCCGCAGCTGCCAGAAAGAGGGATGTGAGGAGCCTCTGGGCAGGCTGTGACAGGCAGCGATGTGACTCCTATGAACCCAGACGGCGAGGAGAAGGAACACCTGACTGGACCCCCAGAGTTTTACGTATTCCACTGGAGACTGGATCTCTGATATTAGGGGCAGGTGTTCCCCAAAGAGGAAGGAAAGGAGAGAAGTCTACATGGGAGGGAACAAACTTGTCGCTAGGCCCTTAGGGGGCACCCATGCCAAACAGGGCAGCTCACAGACAGAAGACTTGAACTTGTTCCCCTTCACTTGTCTGTACCCTTGAAACATCACTTTCTCTTTCTGAGCCAGTTTTCTCCTCCATACCATAGAAATTATCCCATCCACACATGCCGAAATGACAGCATTGTGTAGATGAGGAGGGGCGTGTTTGCGATAAGAGAGCAGGAAGGGCCTGGCTCTTCTGCCAGACTGTCCTGGGGGTAAGACCCCAGCTCTTTCCCCTCTTGGCTGTGCACTCTTGATCAACTCACTCTTCCTCCCTGAGCCCATTTCCTTGTCTGTAAAACAGGGGCAACCTCACTCTCCTCATGAAGTTCCTGTGCACACAGGGCAGAGTCCAGAGTAGCCTCCAGGAAATGGATGCTCAGGTTACTAAAATGATGGGCCCTAAGAAATGTGAAATTTAGAGACAGCCACCGTCTTGGGGCTGTTAAGTCGGGCCTCCTGACCACGGATGCAGAGTTGACGGGTACCTGAGGCCCTCTGTCCAAACCCGCAAGGTCCGGGCACCAGGGGAGCTGGTGGCGGAGCTAGGGCCAGGGCCCCAGCTGGAGCCCGGCCCAGGTGCCTTGCTGACAGTCTTCTGCCTGCGGCCCCCTCCCAATGGAACCAGCCAAGTACTAGTCCCTTAAAAACACATCCATTCCAGGTGCACACATCTAGGAGCAGAGATTACATCTAGGTTTGGTTAAACAATGAACAAAAAGACTGCAGGTTTGTAACTGGAAGGCTTTGGCAGGGTGAGGGGGTGTCTATACACACCCTCCCCCCAAATAGTCATCAGAATGTGTGGGTCTGTGGGTTGTGCTGGAAAGAGGGTCTAGACAGTTTTCTTCAGGTCCCCACAGGGGTCTCTACAAAGGCTGAGCCAAAAAGTTCTGGGCCTTTCGGAGGGATCCATGTATCTTGTATGTTTCCTTATTCAGAAAAGCCAGGATGTGCAACCAGCCCTGGAGCTGATCTAGAAACCACAAGGGAACACCACACACACACAGACACACCCACACACAAGGAGGGCGGGGCAGCAACAGGTCGCCTGCAGCCCAGAGGCTGCCCTTGATGGCTGTCTGCCACCAAGCGGGGAAGGGCTTCTTGATGTTCAGCGCTAACACCAGGTGCTGACACCCCAAACACACACAGACGCACCGGGATCATGCCAGCCCCAAGGACCGCAGGCCAAGGACTCAAGATGCACCCGTGATGCCAGCTCAGCAGCAATGGGGTCCCAGGCTGAGGGATGTGGGTGACCTGAAGAGAGCAATAAACACACAGCCATGGGCCCACTCATTCACACATCACACACACAGATACACACAGAGTCACAGCCTCACTCATTCACACATCACACATAGTCACACGCACAGTCACAGTCCCACTCATTCACACAGATTCCTGCATCACAAAGACACACATCATACTCAAAAATACGGAGAAACACAGACACACAGATCCGTGTACACACAATACACAGAGATAACACTGAGGTATCTCCAGACAGATGCACAGACATTCTCAGACACACATGCTCACAGCCACATGCCTTACCCACACAGGCGTGTACATACATACGCACACAGAGTCCAGGCATCTAAATGCTTGCCCAACACGCATCCCCACAGATTCTCCCCTCTGCAGGAAGTCATGGGCTATTAGCACTGAAAGCTAGACTGGGCTGCTGGCGCCCGGGGGGAGAGGGAGAGGGGCAGCAGAACCCTGTCTGACTCTCATCCTCCTTCACGGGTGAAGGGTGAGGGGCCCCTGCCTGCCAGGAGAGTGCGAGCACATGCCCACAAGCAGAGTAACCCTCTGACCAGGGACTCTCAGGCGTGCAGTCCCCTGGCTCCTGGGGGTGGCTGCAAGGGCTGAGAATCCAGAAGGGGGAGCGTGGGGATATGTCGGGGGAGGCTTTACTTTCCCAAAGGGTTATCTTTCCCCTTCCCTTAAGTCTAGTCCTCCTGCAGCCCCATCCAGCCCCCCACCCCTCTGCTGCCTCCATGTAGTGAGACCCACCCACCGGCTCCTGCAGGAGAGGGGGTCCTACCCAGACACAGGCAGGAGTGCCCCACAGCTGGAGCCCGCATGCTGCACGCACTCTGGCACGCAGCAGAAAAACATCCAGAGCCCCCACCCACAAACTCCCAGGGTCCAGTCCTGCCGGAGGTGAGTATCCACCCAGGTGACCCCGACAACCAAGGTGGCCGTCCCCTTGCACCAGTGATCACCTCCACCTCTGAGACTCCTTTCTAGGGGTGGGTGGCCTCGATTGTCTCCACCTCCAGAAGTTGCGAGGGAGAGGGGGCACCCCCTCCCCCACCTCAGCACCTACCTCCTTCTTGACCGTGCGCAGCAGCCTCTGCCGGGTCTCTGGCCCTGTGGGACAAGACGGGAAGGCGGCTGTTCAGCCGCGGGCTGGGGCCGGGGTCTGGGGTGCCCCCCCGCCGCCCCTGCGCCCCCTTACCCGCGGGGCCCGAAGCCATGGCTGGGCCCGCGGCGTTCCGAGTCCCCGGCGGCGGCGGTGGTGGTGGTGGCGGCGGTGGTGGCGGTGGTGGCGGCGGCAGCGGCGGTGGCGGTGGCGAATCCTGCTCTCCGACTCCGGAGCTGCGGCCGCGGTGGGGCGGGGCTGGGCGCCGAGTGACGTCAAGGCCCGGCCAGCGCGCGGCCCCGCCCCCCGGAAACACACTGCCAGGCCTTCCAAGTTCCCCGCAGGAAGATCCTCCTGGCTCGCTGCGCACCCGCACTCGCTCACCTCCAGTGCCAGGACCTCCCAACGCCCCGCACCTTCCTGCCCAACGCCAGTGCTCCACCCCCTTTACGTGGGGCGGGAGGGACCGCATCACGTATTCAGTGTTTGCCATGTGCCAGGCTCGAGGAAGTGGCGGGAGATGGTGGGGCACACTCTCCGAACCTCAGTTTTGTCATCTTTACCACGCGTATAGTATGACTACCTCATGGGAGTGATACGAGACTTAAATGAGATATTGAATGTAAAATGTTTAATGCAGATCCAGAGAAAAGAAGTCCAGCACCCGTGAAAGGTCACTGCATGTTCTTTGGCTAATCCCTTCATCTTTCACCCAGCGCCCTCCAACTCCCATCGGTTCCCCTAACAGCTGGCAGTCCATTCCATGTATCCATGCCTCTGTTTCTATTCTGTTCCTCAGTTTATTTTGTTCAGTAGGTTCCATATATGAGATCTTATATTGTCTTTCTCTGACTGGCTTATTTCACTCGGTTTAGCAGTCTCCAGGTCCATCGATGCTATCACAAAAAGTAAGATTTCCTTCTTTCTTTCTGCTGGATAGTATTCCATTGTGTAAATGTACCACAGTTTTTTGATCCACTCATCTTCTGATGGGCACTTTGGCTGTTTCCAGATCTTGACTAAGTAATGCTGCTATGAACATAGAAGTGCATATGTTCTTTTGAGTGGGTGTTTCAGGATTCTTAGGGTAAATTCCCAGAAGTGGAATCACTGGGTTGTAAGGCAGTTCCATTTTTAATTTTTTCAGGAAACTCCATATTGCTTTCCACAGTGGCTTCACCAGTCTGCATTCCCAGCAACAGGGCTCTAGGGTTTCCCTTTCTCCACATCCGCTTCACACATTTGTTGCTTTATTGATGATGGCCATCCTGACAGGTGTGAGGTGATGCTTCGTGGTAGTTTTAGTTTGCATTTCTCTGATGATCAGTGACGTTCAGCATCTTTTCATATGTCTATTGGCCATCTGAGTGTCCTCTTTCGAGAAGTGTCTAATTCAAGTCCTTTGCCCACTTTTAAACTGGATTGTTTGTCTTTCTGGTGTTGAGTTGTAGGAGTTCTTTATATATTTTGGAGATTCACCCCTTATCAGTTGTATCATTGGGGAAAATGTTCTCCCATACAGCGGGTTCCCTCTCCATTTTATTGATGGTTTCTTTTGCTGTACAGACACTTTTTAGTCTCATGTAGTCCCATTTGTTTATTTTTTCCTTATTTCCATTGCCTTAGGAGACAGCAGCAAAAATACTGCTCTGAGAGATGTCTGAAATTTTACTGCCTATGTTTTCTTCTAGGATTGTTATAGTTTTGTGACTTACATTTAAGTTTTTTATCCATTCTGAGTTTATTCCTGTGTATGGTGTAAGTTGGTGGTCTAGTCTCACTTTTTGCAGGTATCTATCCATGAGCACCTCTTCTTTGCCAGGCACCGTTGTGTCCCTTGGAGAAGGGGTAGGGAAAGCACAGGTGAAGCCCCCCCCCATGGCCCTTCCATTCTGTTGGTGAAACACCAACAATAAATTGCCAAGGAATAAATCCATCACATGCCCTGTAACACCAGAGGGCAGAAGAATTGTACAATTTTTCTGGAAGGCATTAAAGAAGACGTACTGGAAAGAGTCCCAAGTACCGCAAAGAGGCAGGTACTCCCTGAGACATGCAGTCCAGGTGTGACTAACACAGACCTAGGAAATATTTTCTAAGAACATGCCACACCCAAGGACTGGGCTGGACTCAGGGCAGGACACCGAGCAAGTCCACAAGTGAGGTCTGGGAGTATCATATCCAATTCAACACTCTAGAATTTTCTCCTCTGACCCTCCTCTCTTCTCCCATCCCCTCTCCCCTAGGTTACCCTCCATCAGACAAACCAGAATCAAACAAACCAGAACACACAATAGGCTTGGCCATTAACCCAGAAGGCACCCATGGCTGGGTGCTAAATCTAAGCAGTAACTTCCTTGGAATCACTTACGAGCACAAGGGTTTTCCAGGAAAATCTTTGCGAGACTGCAACTTGGAGGAACTAAATTAATGTCTAAATTCAGTAGTACACCAAATTAACGGACAACATCCTTTGTTATATTCTGGAACTCAATGCAATGATTCTAAAGTTCATTTGAAAGAAGAGCCAGGAATTTTCCAATGCTTAGCAGATTTAGCTTTTTCTAGTCCTTAGAAGTTTTTTCAAGATAGAGCAAATTAACATTGCATCCCAGCACTAAAATTCTAGACAGATAACCTCAGCATTCCCATAGATTCGGCAGGACAGGAAGAATGTACAGCTTGCAATTATTTCTTTTTCTGCAATGAATTTTCTGCCTATCAATGTTGTACGCCCTCTCTATTTTAGGCTTATGGAAAAACAAATGGAGATCATTATTCATTAGTCAAGTCAATGTAATTGCTTTTCATATTTAGACAATGCATTTGTATGCAACAACTCTAAGAGAACTAGGAGTTCTAGGAACATTTTCTTGGGCTTACATCACTGCACTGAAAGGTTGAGCAGCTCCTTGGACATCTCAATGTCACTTACACTGTACTGTCCTCACAGGTTGTCACCACACAGGTGCACATATCATTTGGCAAGAATTGCCTAATGCAACTAAACCTCAGGTCTGATTCTCCGACTTGCTTCTCTTTTGTTTAATTTTTACATTTCTATTCAGTATGCTAAAAGCAATGAACATATCCTCTTAATGTCCTTTTTTTTTTCAAATCCTCACCCAAGGATGGGTATGTTTATTGATTTTAGAGAGAGAGAAAGGGGGAGAGAGAGAGAGGGAGAGAGAAACATCGATGTGAGAGACATTCATCGGTTGCCTCCCATACATGCTCCGACTGGGGACCGAACCTGCAACCTAGGTATGTTCCCCGACCGGGAATCAAACCCACAACCTTTTGGTGCACAGGTCGATGCTCCAACCAACTGAGCCACCTGGTCAGGGTTGAACATACTTGAACTCATCTTGCCTCACCGAGACTTTGTATATGTTAGTTAGCAGCTCCCCGTTTCCCCATCCCTCCTGAAAACCACCATCTGTGCATTCTCTGCTGCTATAAGTTTGACTGTTTTAGATATATCACATAAGTGGGATTATACAGTATTTCCTCCTGTGACTGGCTTATTCCACTCAGCATCATGTCCTCAAGGTCATTCTGCTTAGCATCATGTCCTCAAGGTCATTCATGTCATCACATATTGCAGAACTTCTTCTTTTTAAAGGCTGAATAACATTCCATTATATGTATAAACCATATTAACTTTATCTATCCATCTTGTTGATGAACATTTAGGTTGTTTCCATGGTTCGGCTATTTTTAATAGCACTCACATCTCTTTGAATTCTTTTGGACAGATACCCAGAAGTGGGATCTCTGGATCATATGGCAGTTCTGTTTTGAATTTTTCAAGGAATCTGAAAACTGCTGGCCAGAGCAGCTGTATCATTCTGCATGCCCACCAAAGTGTATGTTCAAATTTCTGCACATCCTCACCAACACTTACTGTCATCTGTTGTTTGTTTGGTTTTGGTCATAGCCATCCTTAGCTGTGGAGTTACATCTCACTGTGGTTTTGATTTGCATTACCCTGTTGATTAGTGACCTGAAGCATCTTTTCATCTACCTTCTGGCCATTTGGATGTCTTCTTTGGAGAAAAGTCTATTCAGGTCCTTTCCCTTTCCTCAAGTGGATTATTACTTTTTTTTTTTTTTTTGCCGTGGAGTTGTATTTCCTTAGATATTTTAGAAATTAACCCCTTGTCAGATACATGGTTTGCAAATATTTCCTTCACTCTGTAAGTTGCCTTCTAACTCTGTAGATGGTTTCCCTCACTGTGCAGAATCTTTGTAGTTTGATGAATTCCCACTTGTCTATTTTTGCTTTGTTGGCTGTACTTCTGGTCCATGAAATGATCGCCAGGACCAATGACATGAAGCTTTTGCCCAATGGTTACTTCTAGGAGTTTTACAATGGAGGGGCTTACATTGAAATCTTAAATCCATTTTGCATTGATTTTTGTGTATGGTGTAAGATAAGCTCCAATTTCATTCTTTTGAATGTGTATATTGAATTTTCCTATCACTATTCATCAAAGAGACATCCTCTCTCCATTCTGTACTCTTGGACCGTTCTTGAAGAGTGCCTGAATATATGCATTTATTTCTGGGCTCTCTATTCTCCACAGATGTGTCTTTAGACAAGTACCATACTGCTTTGATTATTTAGCTTTGTAATATATTTTGAAATAAGGAAATGTGATGCCTCCAGCTTTGTTCTTCTCAGGACTGTTTTGGCTCTTCAGGGTCCTCTGTAGTTCCATACAAATTTGCACTATTATCCAATTATTGACCTTGTAAACTATTTAAGTCTGTAGACTTAATCTTAGAATGCCATAAAATAGTGTGAGAGCCCTTCTCAGTCGCTGTCAGTAAAAAGAAGAGATTTGTGCTTCTGAATCACAAGAAAAGCCCGCCTGGTGGAATTTTGCGTGGACTGTTCTGTCAGTCAGCACTTTGATGCCCTCTAGAGGACAGGATGTGTAGTGCCGGGCGGACAGCAGACGAGGGAACACGGCTCCTGCTTTGAAGAATCTTGTACTCCCAACAGATAGTTGATGATACACGACACAACTACTAGAGCAGGGATGAATGAGATGCTAAGGTAACTGCTGATGTGCACCCGGGACTCGTCGGGAAAGGCTCCTGGGTAACACACCCCTTGTCTGGCGACCCATTACTAAAAGAATGTTATTTGAATCCTTTTGACATCTTTTCTACTCCAAACGACCTTGACGGTTTTACTTTAATAACTGGGGTTTAGTGTTAACCTTTCTAGTTACATCTCTCTTTTTATTGTGTACATTCCTGGCTTTCGCATTTATTTGTACATAGAAGAACTTCGGCTCTCAAGGGGATTACAGACAGGCCGCTGAAAAGGCGGAAGGGTCGCGGCGGAGCCCGTGGAGACCACGCGGTGAATATGCAGCACTCGGGCCGCGTTAGAGACTGAACGGCAGGCGTACTGGCCAGACAATCCAATTTTATGGAATTGTTCATTTTTGACCTTTTGAGAACATGCACGTTTGGGTTTAAGAGTCTATAAAGTTTCATATCATCACTGTGAGTTGAGGTACCCTTTCACTTTTTTTGTAGTAACATTCACTTTTGCAGAAAGGAAGGCCCGCCGTATTTTGCTGTGTAAAATGCGCACCTTCTGGCCCAAATTTTTTAGGAAAAAATAAGGATATGCATTATACACGGGTATAATGGTCACACACCATGGGGATGGTAATGGTGGGTATAATAACCCCGTGGATAATACATACAAAAAGGTGGCTGTGCATTGTATGTGGCAAAATATGGCATTTTATTTTAGCTTTAGTTTTTTATTAGAGGGGGGAGGGAGAAAGAGAGGGAGAGAAACATCAGTATGTAACAAAAACATCACCCAGTTGCCTGTCTCAGGTGCCCAAGCACCCCGACCAGGGACCCGCCCACAACCCCGGCGTGTGCCTGACCCAGAATCCAGCTCACGGCCTTCCGCTTTGCAGGATGGCGCTCAGCCAACTGAGCCACGCCGGTCAGGGCTGAAGACTTATTTTAGAGTCCAGGGTGTTCTCTCCACTTTTCTCTCTTCCTGTTATAGCTGCTAATGTAGAATAACCCAGTTCTTTGATTGTGCTGAGGTTTTCAAAAAATAATCTAAATATTATTACATACAGTGACTCTTACTCCTGCCCCGCTGTGAGGAGGCCTTGTGCTGCGGAGGTTCCGTTCTACGTCGACCTCTTTTTATTGCCGTTAAATGTTGTAATCTCATATTTTAACTTTCTAAATGTATGCTTGCATCCGGTTCCACCTAAATTGATGTTAGTCATTCCGGGCAGCAGGTACTAATATATTATTGAATGTCCATTGTAATTGAAAAATTCTTGCTAGGTCCAACTTCAGATCGCCTTCTCACCAGCTGCCTGAGAGGCCACGTGCATCAAGGTAGGGCTTGGGAAGACGGGTCTTGCCGTTTGGTGTGAACATAAAATGCCCAGCGGGCTGATTCTGTAGGAACAATATTTAGATGAGACAAGAAGAAAGTCAGTACAACACGTGGACTGGGAGCGAATCCGTCTGAAAGTCGCGCGTTCCTGCGACGGCTGCTTAGCCCTTCTGTTCTCCATTTCCTGCTCTGCAACAGGGAACTGCTAACGAGACCTGCCCGTTAACATTGTAAGGCTCAAAATAAACACAAAGCCTGAAGGAAAATGATCGGCGCTTCGTAAGTGCTACCTACACAGGTGTCCAAGCATTACATGTCCGGAGTAAGCGAGAACGTAACACTGGCTGCCTCCTGAGACGACAGGACAGGAGGATAAAACCTTGCTTTTCCACACTGACATGATGGAGAGCTCATAGAAAAAAACCTGTTATATCTTGAAATGTTCACGGCAGCGCTGTGGGGTGAGCGGAGTAAGGGGTGTGAGCCATGGTTTACGGTTCAGGGCACTGAAGTGTAGAGAGAGGACGTGTCTTCCCAGAGACACAGCGCTGATGAGGAATAGATCTGTGGCAGGAGATACAGATGTCCCCCTGGACCTAAGGTCCTGAGACACGAGTTCACGCCCTGGACAGCGGAAATAAGAGCTCTCCTCGCTAGCTTTTCCACATCCTCCTGCTGCAAAGTGGCTGCAGGGAGACAGCGTGTGCCCGCAGCAGGTGCCTGGCCCACGAGAACAGCTCACATCCCAACTCCTGGCCGCATGTTTCCATCCTTGACCCAGAAGACAACGCCTTCCCTCCAGATGAAACCCCTCCCCCTTGATGGACTGGGGGGTCCAAACGCATGTCCCTGTTTCCCTCACTCCCCTCAACCCCAGCGCTTGATTCTATTGGTTGCTTGCAGTGAGACTTGCTGGCGTCAGATGGCTGCCCTGGGTGACCAGTGTCTGACTCCCAGCTCCCTCAGAACTCAGGACATTCCAAACAACCGCCCGCATGATGGTTGCACAAGGAATTAGCTTCATCTTCAACTGACCGGATCTGGGCAATGAGCAGTTAACGTCAGTACCTGGGAAAGGCGTCTGCTGGGCTGGTGCTTTGGTGGCTTCATGGGTGAAGTGCTCACGCCTGCAGGGTCTCGGTGACGACTAAACTGAGCGGCCGGCACTGAGGCCTGGCTGCGGGTGGGCAGTGGCTGAGCTGGCTCTGAGCGTGACCCTTTCCTGCCCAAGTCCTCCCTCATCAGAAGCCGGTCTCTGCTGTGCACACCGCAGTCTACTGACTAGACTCTATGGGTGTTACTTCCCCAGCGCCATCAATGGAGGGGCGGGGGCCGGGGGCACATTTGTGCCTCCTTCGTTTGGGCAGAGGGCCATTTTCATGCTGCTGAGCCCCTGCGGAGAACACTGGTAGAGTCTCTCGACCACAGATGATTTCCCTGTGAATCCCGTGTTTGAACCCCTTATGTGGACCCCTTTCTTTCTGTAACGTGGAGCTGTGACCCCGGAAACACTTTCAAAATAGAAAGACCATTGACAAGTCCCTGGCGGAAGGCATAGGGAGCATTCATTCGCGCCCAGGTCCCACCTCCATTCTCCTTGCTCACCAGCGAGAAGCAGCTGATTCCGCGCTGGGCTGGGGGAGGGACATCACAGCGCGGTGCGCACCGGGAGCGTCCAGCGTGCCAATGGCACGGGGACACACTTTACTGCCACGAGACAGTACAGTCAGCACCGCGCAGTGACAGCACGGGAGCTGCAGTCTGGTGACGTGTGTCAAATCACCCTGGGGGCCACAGGGACCTGGGGAAGCGACTTAACCCCCTCTGCCCTCGGGCCCATGTTCTGCGACGTAGGGCCTACTTCTGAGTATTATGAGGCTAAATATAAGAGGATTCAGGCACAGCCTGAAGAAAAGTGGCGAGTCCTTCCGAAGGGCCATGTGAGCATTCCAATACTAAGTGTCTGAAAGAAGAAGCCAGAGAGGAGACGGGCTGCCTCCCAAGAGGACACCTGGTGACCCCCGGGTGGGGAAGGTGGGGGTCGTGCTCAGTCTGTGTGTGGGGGGTGCTTCGTAGTGGCTCAGGGGAGCGTCTGTGCTGATCCCTGTGATCTGCCCGTGAGCCCTGCGGGGTGGGCGGAGGAGGGCTGTGGCCCTCCCTCCACGGTTCCTGGCACTGAAATTCAGAGGCAGGAGTGACGGTATGAGTGTCACAACTCCAGTGGCAGGTCGGTCTAGGACAGGAATGTAGTTGGTTCCTTGGCAACAGAGATCCCTGAGCCCCCCACTCCTGTAGATCAGGTCCTGGACTCTCGAACCTGGGGGCACCCCCCTTCCCCACACCATCCTGCCCCGAGGGTGCTGGGCGAGGGGACACAGGCGGTGTCTGAGCCAATGGCAGGGCACGTGCCTCACCCAGCTTCACCCACACGTTTCAGTCCCAGACTCCAATCTGCGGTGTTTTCTTTAAAGGAAGTCCGTTGAAGAACTGGGGGTCCAATCTGCATCCCTCCTCACGCACCCCCCCATACATCAGCACCTCAGGGTGCACCTCCCGAGGGTCTGACCGGAGTTTGGGCAGCTCCCACGTGGCTGGGAGCCCAGGCCTTTCACGCCACTGTCCACAGGGCAACTCTCTAACAAGTTCATTAGCTTGGCTTCAGTGACAAACCTTGAGTAACAGAGTGCTAATTCATGAGGAAGGCGAGCTGCTGGGTTGGTGCTGGGGTGGGTTCAGGGATGAAGCTGGCCTGCCCGCAGCCTGCTGCCCGCGGTCTACCCTCTGAGCAGCCCCGGCTGAGACCTGGTGGAGCACAGACAGGGGCTAAGCCGGCTCTGAGGGTACCCCTCTCCTGCACCGAAGAGACGGCAGCATCCATGGAAATGATTCGCTCTCTCCTTTATTGTAGGGCTTCTTCAGAGTAAGGCAGGTCTCTGCAGATGTGATGGGGGGTTCTGGGAAATGGGCGCAAGCGCCTGCCCGCCTGGTCACTGGCCCCGGTGGTGGAGGCACCGTGGGGTGCCTTCACCCGTGAACGTGCGCGTGTGCTGCTGCGCACAGGACGGGGCGTGTGGGGTCTGCATCTGGGACCCTGTGTGGTGTGTCCCGTGTGTGCATCTCTAACTCAGGGTGCCCAGGTGATGGGGAGAAAGGAGAGACAACACGGTGAAGGCATCGGATGTGCCTGCGGTGTGCCAAGGGCAATCCTGGCTCTGCGGGGACAGCAGTCACTCTATACCCAGGACTCCTGTCCTCCCGCGGAGCCACTCATTTAAACTTTAACCGGCACCGAAGAGACGGCAGAATCCGTGGAAATGAATCGCTCTCTCCTTTATTGCACGGCTTCTTCACAGTGAGGAAGGTGGCCCAGAGAGGCCGGCCACTGGCCCAAGGCCACACGTGCAAGACCCAGCCCATGCCATCCCGGCTCAGTCTGTGTTCAGGGAAAGACCGGAGCCGGCCCCATCGGCATAGAGAACTCGGCACGAGGAGCACCCCCCCCCCAAGTCTGTCCCTCAACAAAGTACGTCAAGCCCACTCCCTGGGCGTTGAATTAACTCCTTCTTTTGCAAATGATCCCCAACAGAAAATTCCTCCAGAGACGAGAAATATTTCCCCCAAACCTATTTACTTTTCAAATTTCAGTTGTCATAACAACTCGGCACAACTATTTATGTGAAGTCTTTTCCTTCCAAGTCTTACCGAGCACCACACTCTGTGGAGAGTTCAACCCAGCCCTTTCAATAACAACACATTTTTTCAATCGATTTGGGTCTGGGATTTTTTTTTTCATAAACACACATAAAATATGTTGTGCAAAACTTTTAAAAGCTAACAGGGAAACGCCGTGTTTTATAGACCCGTTCCTCTCTCATCGCTCCCCGCAGATACTTTCTGAAGCGCGAGGATG